>HE671305.1:6623-23889 GCA_000313835.2 Heliconius melpomene melpomene | reverse complement strand
CCGTACGCTCATAGTTCCAGCTAAAAATAAGGGACTCGATTCAATTTGTATGAACGGCAAAGTGAGATGGAAATATATTTTCGCAAAACTTTTTCAATAACACTCGAGCAGTAAAATATTATGTCATTTTACATTGTGAGCCTTTTTTTGGATTTTTTTGTTCTAACATTGTGAAGGTATCAACTTCTAAGACAAATATGAATAGGGAAATGAATTATATGGAAAGCTCCTTCTGCGTGACGTGTGAGAGATTGCGTCGTTTTGCGTCGACCTTAGAATTTAACCAGTCGTTTGTGCGGCGCACAACTTGCCTCGAGGTTACATTAAGCCGATTGCCAGCGTCAATCAAAACTGCCTTTTTGCGCGCTACTGTATAATATAACATATACATATAGCATATATAATACATATGTATGGCACTAGTCAGATTTTGGTAAATCATTATACTTATTCAGAACTAACGTTATTAAATGAACGCTAACCAAGGAATAATAATTATTGAAATAAATATCTCATTTTTAGTTCTTATCTGTGCAATATTTTAGTAATGAAGTTTTCAAAAATCCCTATATTCTATCTATAATAATTCGTTAAGTCTATATACACAACATTGCAGCTAAAAGTATAGCATTGTACAGCATAATGCTATTCAAGAATTCACAATATCTATCCGTTTCCTTTGAACATTGGCAGTTAAGAAAGTTATTGCTTGTAATAACTAAGTATTAGGAGATTCATTAAATCTATTGAAGAAATTCTCAGCAGACCCTCTACGTAACGAGACGAGACGGCCTATTTTCCATCCGGCCCATCGACCTTCGATCTATCGTGTCGGGTGCCTTTACTGATAAATTAGAAGTCTTGAAAGTGGTGGCAGGTGATTCGACACAAATTCCGGCCCCTTACCTTGTACATACTCTCAAATTTTACACAATTACTCGTACTTTTAATTTACGCTACGAAATATGGAAGAAAATACTGAAAATTAATAAAGAATTTCTAATTTTCATATTGATGTGTTTTTTTTTTTAATAACCTGATTTATGGCATTGCAATAAAAAACCTTAAAATACGACGACGGATAAAATAGGTATTACAATACAATACAATAAATTAGATTTAAATCTTGAAAAACAAACTTTTTTGACCAAAATCTTTATAAATACTAATAGTAATAAGAAAATAAAATAAACATCCGATAAGAAAACGAGGTTTGTGAATAGTAATCCATTTATTGTGAAATAAAGATAGAGAGATTGGCTCGGAACGCACTTACACAAATTTCTTTCTCATGTCTTCGATGATGAATAATAGATGGTCGTAGCGCCTTCACGATACGCGAAAATACACTTTTAGTTTGCTTCCTATTATCTCTAATTCATATCAAATTATACCCAAAGTGGAGAAGGTACTGTTAATAAATGTTTGTATTATATTTATATATATTTTATGTTTTTTGCTTTTTTAAAAACAATCCATATGTACTTAGTTTTCTCGCTATTGATTTTAATTTTAGGAAAAATGTATAAAAATATAGTCTTTCATAATATATGCGTAATTCCATATGTATAAAAATATACAATTATTAAAAATACAAAATTGTTGAAAATGTGCTTCGTTATAAAATATATATCACAAACCAGTATATGTACATTCGAAGTAATGTAAAATTTCATTAATGAGTGTCGGTATTTAATTACATATCATTACATAAAAAAAATATCTGCACATCACTAAAAGTAAAATATTTGAATAGTGAAATATTTCAAATCATGAACATGTTTCCAAAGGAATTTCCACGTAGACGGTAAAAGCGAGTCGATTTTGTTCGGGCTGCGATAAATAAATACTAGGCCCACATTTCGTTGTGTTACTTTATAAGCGAAGCACATCGGGCCCGGCGTTGTTGCAAATGGCGCGAAACGACAATTTTAAAGCAGAGCATTGAATATACATATTACGTATCTGGCGTTAGCACGTACGCCGCGATTACTCGCCGCCCGCCCTACGCCGCCCGCCCGCCGCCCGCCGCCCGCGCGCTGCGAGCAAGTGTGCGCTGCTTTTAACGCATTACCATGAATAATATATGCTCAAATTGAAATGTCGCATTCGCGTCGCTCCGGCTGCCTATCTACGCTCCCGCCAGCCTCTTTTTGTATTCTGTGCTTAGATCGCACCGCCAATAGGCTTCGCCTTTTATCGGAAACGGTTGATGCTTTTTTCAAAACCTCACTACCTGTTGATGTAAGGGAAATCACCATTGATATCTTAAAGGTTACTTGAGAAGTTCGCTTAGGAAAATCAAGTAAGTTGTGTTGTTTCTGACAGTTTCATCGTTGATTGAAGAATATAAATGCCAATCGCTTTTTTTACGTTACTCATTAGGTACAAAAAAATATTAAGGCGGATATTACTGTCATTCAAAAACGTAAAAAGGATATTTAATATCCACTATAATTAACCGCCTCAATTTCCTTTTCAAAATAAATGCTTGTTAAACCAAAGCAGAGATAATTGTTACAAGATCCAAAGGCGTAGTAACGATATAATTCTGAATATTACTTTCACGAATGCCTCTCTTTTGTAGGGCGAGCGAAACGGAAGCACCACAAATTGTAGCTTTAAATATTTAATTTCTGAAGAAAACGGATTAGCGAGTAATTGTTGAGAAATTAATACGCACAAACTCCAAGTTATGACTTAAATTCCACTAATGGACTTCGTGTTCCAACGTACGAGATATATAGACAGGTTTCTAAATCAGCTTCACGAAAGATATCCCTCACACAGCAAGATAGGCAGAATGAAGTAGTGTTAAGACACTCCATTCCCCATTTTCGGCTGAATTAGAGAGGTTTATAAATGCACATAATACGTAATCACATGTTCATTATGCGAATTAAGTCAGATATCTTTAGAAACTATTAAAAGGGTCCTAAGGAGCGTAAAAGCGAGGGTCGCCTACAGAAATCAAAGCTTTATTTATGACCTGGACAATATTGCCCTACTCGTGCCAGATAAGTCCCTGTGTATATATAGCCTAGATTATACTGTTAAAGCCACCTTATTCCATCTTGGGGCAAAGATAAAATCTCCATTTCACGTAGAGCTCATTCATCGTATGAGTCAACCAAAAGAGGATCCGGGCCTACGTAATTACAATTATAAGGGCAACGCACAAACATATCAACAAAATCTTTCATTTACCTTATATAATGTCTGCTGTTTTAAATAAATTAGGTCAAAGGGTACTAGTGCCTTAATAAATATTACATTGGACGACATTATAATTTTGTAATGTTAAAATATTATAACTTTAGAGATATTTATATATAGATTTATTTTTAAGTTTGTCATTTTATTTTTCACAGCTAGCTTAGCTAGGCTTTCAATAAACTGTAGCTTTTTATTTTCAGGGTGTGCAATAAAGTTGCCGGGCTTTACGTTTAGGGGGTCCGCTTAGTTTATGCTTATCTTGGCACATAAGCCACGGCCTATCTGTCTAATCCATAAAGCACTACATGGGACAAATAAGTTGGTTTAATGCTCAGGAGTAGGTATTAGCGTGGAGTGTTGCGTCGGTGTGCGGGTCCGGGTCCGTCCGTAATCAGATTAATTAGATGATTTTGCGGGTGTTATTAAAAGTTGAGCCGGCTGAAGCGCGCTGGTACCTCCTCCAAGATAGTGGGGGTTGCGGGCTTATGCGCCGCGCTCGTACTGCTTAGCGGATATTATACGTGTGCCCGGAATTCTCTTTAATGTTTTAGTAATTTCGACTGAGGTTGTGAACTCCGTGCCGTTTTGTTTGTGCGCTACAGTGGGCGGCTGGAATAATTCACTTAAGCTTAACTGGGAAAGATAATTAGGATTCTACGTCGGTTGATGCAAAATGAACGCGAAAAACAGACTAGAAGATTTTTTGCGCTCATTCAGAAATTGAATTTTATATTTGCAGACGAAAGTTTTAACGAGATGAACACATATTTCCTTCTGCATTTAGACACAACTGAGAGAGTCTCTTGTTTACATAATTAGTACTGCAAGTATATCAGTATGAAAGTAAACCGAAGGCAGCGGTGGTATTTTGTGTGAAATACTTCGCATATTTAGAATCATGAATAGTTCAATGAATCAAAAATATTCCGAGCTGGCGTGGTTTTATTAAACTGGTGTGCAACGTGTGACAATGTGGGCACAACAGAGAGTAGATAGGTAGGTCTCTTAGCAGCGGCTCACGGCCCGCTGGGCACGGAACGCGCGACCGAACACGGCTCGTGTGCTGTCAATCATAGAACAAAAAAAAAACCGCCCAGAATTTCAGTGGCTAACTCCTATTTAGTATTTGAGTACATTTGCAAACTGTTAACGTTTTTTATTATAAAAAATACATTTCAGTTCACTCAACAGAAAGTGTTATATATTGTTACATAAATCAGATATTATTTTCTTTTGAATCGCAATAATGCAGCACGGTTCGAATTGAATAGTATTCTTAGTTTATTTTTTTTCAAGTTTCTCTTTAAAAGCCGGTCAGCGCCAGTCGCATGTGTGTTCCTGGCCCGAGGGCGATAATGTGCCGTGCACCGATTCGTCTAGTCCATTCTTTTGTTATTTCGTCTTTGTTCCTTGTGAAAGGTGGTATTGTTTTCTCATTGGAATGGCTAGAGATTGCGCTAAGAGTCGAGATTATTGACAACGTGATGTGTATGCCAAAACAATCAATTCTGATAACTGTTTAGCAACAAGCTTTTTTTTAAGGAATATTCAAAGAATATTTCTTATTAAAATGATTATTTACATCAATATAAATGTCAAATCATTGCACAAATTATGAATGAGCTCAGTCCATTCTACCAAAACGTTCTAGCCTGTTGGACAAGGTCTAAGCGTTTAGTTCAATGCACTACAATACGAGCATAGTAGGCAGTTCGTGCGAATTATGCAAGTCCTCAATTGGATTAGGCGTTCCCTAGTCAACGTACATCTAATCGGAACAGTCTCAGCGACCACCACGTGACAGCGTGACAATGGTTTATTATATTAGTTATCCTTTATCATTTATTGAAATTATAAAAGGATTTATTACTTAAATTAGGTAATTAGCTAACCTAAATTCAGTTAAACAAACATTCTATGTTAATACGAGATTCTATGTTAATAAGAGAAAAATACATTTTAGAATAGTAAACACAGTAGTGGTTTAGAGAATTTAACCGTGCAGTTCTATAGACGGTAAATATTTAAGGAATTTAAAATTAAATTCTACCTTACCACTAAAATAGGGAAAAGGGGAAAAGGGAAGTGGCTGTAATGTTTTATTTAATGTATCCTTATTCCTTTCGGCGTGCCATGCGGCGTTATCACCGGCGAAATGGACAGGCTGCCCCTTGAGGAACCAAAAGGGTTCGGTTTTGGTACTCAATAATTGAAGTCGTTCAGATTCCATGCACATTGTTGTGGTCACACCTGCGATAAAAAGGCTTAAATGGAAAGCACTTACGTTGATATTCATTGTACCTAATATCAGGTTTAGATAACGTTTATTATTAACTAGTTAAAATAAATATTTATAACGTAAAAACAGCTGATATCGTTTTAAAAGATACAAATATTATTAATTCAAATGATTAATAATTCATTCAACTGAGGCCGGTCGTAGCAAAGCTCGTGACAGCTCATGGGTTCGAATACCACTTGGGGAAGTGATGGATTTTCTAGATTTAAAGCTTGGCAATGCCTTCAAAATTCGGCGGAAAGAGGCAACCAGAAATATCTTAATGGGAACGGAGTGTTTTAGCTCTAGGCTCCCAGGTTCCCTCTGTCTATGACATCATGAAGCTATATTTAAAAATGTATTGTTTCTATTTCACACCACATATAACTATTATTGTGTTTATTTATTAAATTTAGGTGTTAACTTGTAAAGGAAGCCGCGTAAGCGCTTCTCATGACCGCGATAAGATAGTTTTCCACTTATATACGGACGTTCTACATACATCCTGTTTAAAATTATTTGTTTGATATAGGTATAAAATTATTTATACGAACAATATCCAACTGATTGTAGCAACAGATAATAGCACACGCACGTAAAAGTCACAATTATCGTACTTAATTATTATTGGATATTTTCCTTTTCGAAATTGGTTTCGATTCAGGTTCGCGTAACTAATCTTGTAATATTGTATTGTTATTGCTCTGTATTGGAGTTGTTTATAGTTTGTAGGAACTTTCGTCTACTGTGTGAGGTATATTTGTTATTATCATGTTTATATATAAGATATACTAAAATTAATAATACCGAAGTCAACATTAGCATAGAGTTTTGTGTAGTAAATGTTCTTTGTTTTGATAAAATTGATGCAAAAACTTATTAAAAACATTGCAGGCGGTAGTTATTCTTTTAAAGATTTATTTTTATAGCTATAGCAATTTTGTTTCATTTTTCAAAGGCTTTTATGTTAAAATTGACAATAACATTGTTTGATTTATTTCTAGAGACTTCATATTTAAAAAAAAAACAGAAATATACGTTATACAGAAAAAAAATCCGATTATAACAGTTTTTGACATAATAAATAAGACAATAATTTCTATTAACATCTCCTTTGAAATAAGTCATTTTATCCTGTCCCGGTTTGTTTTTAAATGTAATCCATTCACCCGTGAGTCTCCCCAGAAGTGCGTTGGCAAATTTACGTGCAAATACGGTTCAGGGCTGCCCAATGTGCTAATGAAAGGCGATACATTATTCAAACTTTGAATTATACAGTGGCATGTAAATCGATACTCGCACCGCATAGCCGCAGCAGCCTGAGCCATTCGAAGAATGAGCGGAATTGTAACTGAAGGGTCTCGAAATCACCGCAATTGTAATTAGTGGCCTACGGGGCTATCGTCGTCGGCAGCTATGCGGAGATTGTGACGAATTTATTATATTTAGGTAATTGTTTCGTGTGTATTGTTCTAATATTTGGGTAGCCTCGTGTGCCTTTTAAGGCTCGACAAGATGTCAACTTCAGGAAATATTTCTTATAATACACAACAAATGCAAAAATCAGGAAATTTAGATTCAGCTAATCAGTTCGTCGACCTCGGAGTAAATAAAGATTTCTAAAAAAGTATACGAAATTAGTTTTGAAGAGGACGCAATCTACTTTAAATACTATACTAACAGCTGTACCAGTACAACTGGAACCCGGACCAACAATATAGGGAAACATTTTATTGAGAATCGCAAAATGGAAAATCTCACTCGGATGGCCATGTACAGGCGTTGATTAGTACGGCAGAAACAAAAACTATTCCCGAACCGGGCGCAATAAACGAAGTGGAAAAAGTCGATATGGGAGGATCTGATTGTAGGACGTAAGCGGCAATCCCAGATATGCGTTTTACAGCGAGTGCGCACTCTTAAATGATTACTGTCCCCTCAGGCCCCTCGGTCCGGGGCCCCTCGGTCCCGGGTGCAGGCAGATGCGTCCCGCAGCTATCGCTTACAGACGAAACGCAAAACAACTAAGATTTCCTTTCTAATTCAATGCGGCGATGCGAGCTGAAAGCTAATATTAGTCGCTTTATAAATCCATTACTTTTAAAAAGCGAGACTTTTGTCATCCTTTTGTTTTATATAATTGTACAGTGACATTTTTGTTCATGATAAATACACATATTTTTCATACTTTAGTTGGCATTGTTTTGTGTGCACATCGCTACATAACCATTGATTGTTTCTCTACAATAGAACTGAATGCACATACCGGCTTTCGACAAAGGATTAAACTCATTAGATAAAAGTGAAACATTGTATTATAAAACTAATATATAACTATACTAGCGACTCAAACGAGGCTTCGCCCGCTTATACTAGTTGATAGTTATTATAGCCGAATTATACTATAATACAATGAATATGGAACAAATGTCCATCACAAACATTCACATTTTTATCATTAGTAGGATAAGTCGGTAAATTATTGTATATTTCATAACTATATGTTAATTGTATATTCATTATTGATTTATTACCAATTATTTGTTTCATCTACGGGTCTGGCAAAACAAACATAAACGTATCAAGTAACTGAATAAAATGGAAAAAAAAAATCCGTTGTCAAAACGAATTCATTCGTCGGATATGTAAAATGTTAAAATATTCATCTACCCGCAGCTTCGTACCGGAATTCATGGGTGAATATAGAGCACACAAAACTGCCGCTACAGCAAACCTCACCGCATCAAAACAACAACTGGCGCATTTGATTAAAATAAATAAAAGGAATCATATTGTGCGAGTGACGTCACCGCTCGTCCGGCGCTGCGTGCACTAACAGATCGCGAACCCTATCGACGTAGCTATCACCCCCACGTTCGTAATGAATTAAGCCAAACCTACTAGGCTCGCTCGCCAAATTCACTTTATTACCTAACGCTATATAAATAATTCTAAATATATGCTATAATGTATATTATCGTAGGCAAATAACGAAAACTTGAACTGCAATGGCCATAAATATCCCGTGAAGCATGTCGAATATGAGAAAGACGCAACACTCTAAAATGGCATTTCTATTCCAAACGGAAGCTAAAATAGTATCGAGTTACAAATCGTACAGAAAATCTAGACGTTCGTTGGCCGAGCTCCAATCGAGAAGTGATCATATCTGTCAATATTCGTCGAGCATACGATGCGTAAAAACCCCCGTAACGTGGAAACAAGAGGAAATATTTATTTTTTATTTCATTTGTTTATTACTTTTGCTCCTTTTCCTGAATGGATTGCATACACTGCACAGTTCGATATACGTATTCGTATGTAGATTACTCAAAAATATACAAATATCTTTTGTTTATTGTACAGAGAGTGTCGTTAGGCGAAATAAATAATTTGGAAATTAAATATTGCCTCTAAATAAACATACGAAACAACATTAAAATAATTTTTATCTCCATTCTGGAAATATTATTTCAACGTAACTTTCTAAACACTTTTAATCTAATTACGACAACTCACTGAGTTACCACTTTGCCGCGCCGCTAGCAATTTCTTTTAATATCTTGAAATTTTGCGGACGCCTAAACCAACTTTTTAATTAAAGATAATCAGAGTGAAACGTCAGCAGTAACCCGGTGTCACGGAGGAAAATGCTAACAATATAATTCTGATGCGACCCTCGTTGACGTGCTATCAACGGCAACATGCTTTATTGGTAATTATTATAACTTTTTATAATTGCTTCCAATTCACGAGCCACTTCCGGTTGATGTCAATTACACAGCTTATTTAAGGGTGGCAAGGACTTTTTCGAGAAAGCTCGCTTAAATTTGTACCATCAATGGTAAAATATTATGCTACGAGTCTGCCTAGTGTGTGGTCATTATTAATTGTTTTATTATTGGAATTAAGAGGTGATTCAAAATGGAGTCAGGTGAAAAGGTATCTTAACATTAATTTAAGCTACAATTATTTATCTAGTATTTAATTTCCATGACTAGTATTTTTAACTCTTCTTTAAATTCCAACATAATACTAATTTACAATCATAAATAGGAATTTATTAGCATATATGATCGTGAAATTGAACTTGCATGTTTTGATAAACTCGATGTTTCCTTATTTACATTGCTTTCGAGTTGTCAACTTGCCCTGGAACGTTTGGTTGACATTTACATACAATTTCATATTCATATCAGAATAAGACCGTTAGTAGATTAAGGTGGCAACCCTAAGATGAAAATACAGATGTTACTAATTCTATTATTTGATTTACTGTCATATTTATAATAAATATTTAAAAAAGCAATTATAGAATGGTAGTAAATTAACTGAATAAAGATAATTTAAATGATAAGTTTGATAATGGCCAATTTATAGTATTGAAAGACAAACTTGATGCTCTGTATGAATTTGCTTACATCAATATTAACTTCAGTTAGCATAACAAAGGATTCAAATTAAAAAGTAAACAAGGCGATAGAAATAAAACAACCATTTCCATCGCTTTATTTGAAGTTATAGGAAGTTGCGATAACTCGTACATTGCTGATGCTAAAAAGACAAATTAAATAGTCTGGGAGACTACCTGCATATCTTTTTTTTATATTGTTTAATTATTATTTTTTTAAAATCACTTTCAGTGCATATTCTACATTTATGATTTTGTGTTTATTGTTAGTAAGAATTAAAAGTATTTTACTTGTATAGTCTAAATAAAGGGCATTTTCAAAATATTTTTAAAGATTTGGATTGTCTTATTTATGTTCCTGAATATTATTAGCAATTATAACAATCAAAATTGTAAATGAATACAATGGAAAGGCATTCTTACTGTAGTCTCTCGAGCTAAAAGATTAAACAGTGCAACTTATATTGAATAAAAACTTTGCTCTTGCATACTAATGCTAAAATTTGTATTCGACTGAGTTTGCTTGACTTTTCATTAAGTTTCTCGTTTCGTAGGGCGAGAGATGGAAATCATAGTAATCATTAAGTCTGATAAGCATCTCGCAAATAACACTTGTATTATCCTTTGTTCTATCTTGCAAAAAATTACTTAAGTTTCATTTAATAAATGTAAATAATCATTTTTAACATATTTTTGTCGTCTCTGTTGTATAAAATTAAATAACTTATTACGAGATTCTTAAGAAACAAGCAAGCTGAAACAGCAGATAGCAGCATATTTCAAAATTTTTCATCTACAGCAAAATGTTACGTATTCAGAGCGAAGCTAAAATAAACTTTCTTTACAAAAGTTGACGTGACAGTAAGCTAGGTACCAATAGGAAGCGACAAGTCTATAGAAAAATGGCACTCTAAGTAGGAAGATACGAAGACAAGAGTGTGCATTAGGCGAATTAAAAACTCTTTTCGCGCAGCTTTCATTTGTCTCTTAATTCAAAGCTAGCACTAGCATGAATCTGGAAATGACTAATAACAAAATAGGTTGAAATCAGTATCTGAACAGGCATCAAAGAGCATCAAATGAGCACATTCAAAGTAAAACGCATTGGAACGGTTAGCAAACGGTAGGCTATGGGCAGGTAATCGCGACGAACGGTGCAGAAATAAGTTTTAATGTGATGGGCATCGCGCGCCGGATGTGGTGGTAGATGTTTCGAATACCCTGCATTTGGATTGCAAAATAGGCTATCATTGATAGTAGAATTTGGAAATAAATTTAAGGTTATTTCTTTGGGTAAATATTAGTCATGATTTAGTTTTATGTAATAATGTTTCTTTTGTTTCACATTGTATGTCGCATATAGCAGGTTACGCAGAGGGAACTTGGGAAAACCTAGTGCTAAGACCGAATTTTGGGAGCATTGCGTATTAAATGGCAAGACTTAACACCGCGCTTTGCTTTGTTACCAGAGCGAAGAAAAAAAAAAACTAAATATTTAATTTTTCGAGTGGAAATATAACGCACAATTTTTTGTTCTTTTTTTGTTTTTAATTATATAACTTTAACCTAAATACAACAAAAAAATTGTCCAATATCATCGACAGATACTTAAATACTCATGTTCTTTACGAAAGATTTGTAACGCGTAAAGGGGTCCTTTCCGAAGGACAGTCCGGGTCGGGATGCGGTTTTGTAAAGGGCTATTTGTTATGATTTCAAACAAGGTCCTGTCAGATAAAATGGCTATTGTGCCTTATTTTATATACACGATATTTTTGGTATAAAAGTCAAAACATGTGAATATTATTAAGGCAGTATTGAAAACCGCAGCGGAAGTTCTATTTGTGTCGGCGATATATTTTTCATTTAGGTAAATCCGAAATATGTGGGTATTTGTGTTATGTTTATAGGACAGGGCATAAATGGACAGGACAAGGCACATTTTACATTGTATGACATTTTTATGAAATACTATTTAGATTTATTTTGACGATATATTATAAAGATTTTCTAATAATTTTTCATATGATAATTATTTCGCAATAAATCAATGTTTGAAATCGCATTATTGTTTTCAATTTTCCTTTAGCAAACAAAATAAATAACTTCCCAACCAATTACAACACTCTACTTACATTAATCCGGCAAACTCCATTTTTACGAAAAAGGAAAGTTGCAAAACAAGTTACCCTCAAAAAGTATCCCTAAAAAGCATAAATATCAATTGTGAGGACGGCTCGTCTAAGATGAATATCCGAACTGCCATGTATTTTCCTTCGCCGAGATTTGAATATGATCAGTGTCGTATATCTTCAAAATTGTTCGTACTATGTCTACTCTAAAACAAATAGAATATTGAGATTTCAGTTCTAAAGCATTTTATGGAATGCAAACAGTAGATGATAAATCTATTTGAAAACAAAATTAAAACCATAGACTATACATTGTAATGAAATACTTAAACAATTTAAGTAATAAGTTTCATGTGAAAGTATTGTGAATGGATTATGAAACATGAATATCACGCCGCCATTATTTGAGCAACTCCACATTAAAAAATGACGATTCATTTAGCAGTAACCATTATGGAATCGTTAAAATTTTTCCCTCGTGTATGGTAAACATGATTATATAAATGTTTATTCGCACGCACACAAAATCCGTTAAATGAAGCTTACACTTTGATATGATAATAAATTAAATAAACGTCATAAATACCGCGTCAAAATTAAATTAACAGATTATTTGCGTACGTAAATGTAAAGTAAGTGATTAAGCGCTTCCAACACGTGTTGGTTCCCAAAAGACTAATACGTTTTGTGGCTTAATTACTTTAGACAAAGCGGTGCACCGGTTTGGGGAAGATGAAGAAGAATCGCAGGTGTAAATGGCCGTCTATTGCGCCTTCCATCACAGACCGCTGCGTGAGTGCGAAACTCATACGTACAGCTAACAAAATTAGGTCTGTTTTAGCTAGTATCGTTTAAAGTTCCGGACGATTACCGTGTAGCGTTTGTGGTATAACTATGTCCCAAACACGAAACATTTAGAGCCAATTCCCAGCTGGCTTGTTGTATGAACAATTAAGAGTACCGACTTAACCCGCACGGGAAGAAACATAATGAATGTTTAGTGCTGCTAAGTGCTTTGTCTAATCCGTGTATCATTACTGGATCCACGACCAGCGCTTACAGCACATTCTGGATGCACTGTAAGCACTTGTTGAGTAATGATTTACTTCACGCTTTACAAAGAAAACCTTATTAAATTTAATTTCCCTTTTCCTTCGTAAACTATCGCTACGTTCAAAGGAGGATCCTCATTCAACCGTAGCCATTATATTCCGATTAGAGGGTAGATGCTTACGTTATTTAATAAAACGCGTAAGAACATGCTCTATCGGGTGTAACAACGTATCGTCTAAGACAAGAACAGCTCGTTCGCCATAATGATCGGTGCGTGCGGCGCGTCAAACATGTAAGCAAACAAATTTGGCACGCCTGAGTAAATACGACTGCGAAATATCCTCGCCCGGGCCCCGTTAGTGTACGCGGTATGTACTCGTAGCTACATGTAACTTGAATTTGCTGAGTATCATCGTTTCTACAAAGCTTTTGTTGATAATGAAATACAAATAGTATCCTTCAGTCAACTACGGTGCAGTGGGTTTTGTGAGGAATATCCGTGTATTTACATAGGAAAGTCGAGAAAGCTTAAGAGGTTGCAGGAAAATAACTGTTATTTTTATATATTGTTAGAGAAGCTCGGCGAAGATCTATTTGCTTATATCTAAGGCAAAACAATAAGCTTTGTGGTGGCTTGGATTTAGAGCGAGGAATAAATTAATTTAAATTAACTAAGAGAAAAGGGTCTAAGAAATTACTAGGCTGTTCGGTCGGAAGCGCGCGATTCTATTTTAATAGGAGAGACAAAGGTGGGTAGAATGGGATGGTGGTTGTTATTGTTTAATAAATTAATATAATTTACAATTGTACTAGCAAAGATAACATTGACGTGTAGTACCTAATGATGAATTAAAAATAACAATAGTAACAACTTCACACTGTATCCCGCACACAGCAGGGTATAGAAGGAACCTAGTGTTAAGACACTCCGTTTTCCACTTTCTGCCGGATTCTGAAATGCGTGTTGAATGGCAGAACTCAACGCCGCGCTTAGCCTCGACACCAGAGCGAAGAAATGAAAATATTAATCAGTAATAATTCACTCCTTCCTTCCTTCAAGTGGCCACCGAACCTACAACTGCTGCGTTATATTCTCACGCTTGTGCCTCTGCTCTGCGACGGCCTCTCCATATAATCCATCTTACAATGTATATCAGAATCCAAAATAGACAAAACAATGACGTTTTATATATAACAAGGCAAAATTTACAAATTTGCAAGTTGAAGACATAAATAGAAACAGCGGAGGAACTCGGTGCATTAAGCAACAATACGTAGAACGCAGGGTTGCGCATATATTAGCGTCTTGTCCTTTGGCGAGATATCTAGGAAGTTTGCCGTGGCCCACGACGATTTACATGGCTTCCGAAATAGTGAGGCTCGCCAAGCGGGCCAGGAGCTAGGATAGCAAACGTTACTTACTTTTGCACGAATAGTTTTGCATTCTATTGTGTAAAATATTCACATTATTGTCCATCACTGTACAACTGTACGTACTAAATTATAGAAGTAATTTAGTAACATTGCAAGGCTGTGCAATGTCTTAGAAGATGATACATATACCATGTTTAGTTGGCAAGATGTTGGGTTTTAGTTTAATATTTACTCAAATGCATTATAAATTGTATTAATAATATAGAAGTAAAATCGTAATCTATATTATAACCGCCAATTGTACTGTTCTATGTATTAAATACATGTATATGTGTCTTTTCTATGGTACAATAAAGAGTATTTTGTTTGTTTTGTTTGTTTGTATAACACTTTATATTTATTTATACATATAAAAACAAAAATAGAAATAAAATCATGTTAACATGTAGAAAGATTAAAAAGGCTATTCTCATTACGCTAACGAGGCACACTATCTAACCAAAGCTCAGTTGCCAAATTACACGATTTGCTTTTAAACGAAACTTACTTTAATCTAACGTAAAGTACCAATGTTTAAAATTTAAAGGCAGCCTTAAACATTTATAGCAATTATGTCTTTAAAATATTTATTAAATAACAATTAATTGACGTTATGTCATGGAGTCCTCTGTCCTCCTGCATAAGTTTTGGGTTCGATACTAGATAATAAAAAAAAGATTGACGTCATACATAACGACGGTAATATTATAATGAATTTACATAGGTATCATAACACGGTGGACTTATTCGTAGATAAATAATTTCTATTATAGCATAAGTTCAAGGGAAATGTGCAAATGAAAAGCTTGCAGCCATCGGCATTCATTTATCGTGCCTCGTAAAGTTGCGTTACACTTGCTCGGTGCGATTTACGCTAACGTGAATATGAACGCTATGGATAATCATAGTTCTACATTTCTAAGAACTTTCAAGAAATTCTTCCTAAAATCCTTTTTCAACGACCATTTTTACCAAACTTAAATAGAATATAAAAAAATCCAAAAAACTTTACTGTTTAATACAATCCAATAAAATTAAGCAACTATCAATAAGGATGGCACCTAACAAATATGCACAAACTTTCGCATATTTGGCCTTGTGACCTCGTACCTTCTGATTCACCGAGAACAACATAACTTATTACGTAGCGACTAATAAATTAATCCAAAAAGCCCACCGACCAGGCACCCGTCAATAACTCAAGTGCTGCTTGTCCTTTAACATTAGAGGGCCGACCATAATTTATTCCGTATAGCGCTAAATTAAATATAAAACATCGTAGAGCGTATCACTGTTAGTGACTGAGATAAATGAAGCCATTAGTAACGCGAGATGTACTTTTTTTGGTCCATCCGGCGTGAACGGACTAGGGGTTGCGGGCTAGGGGTAGCTGAGCTTGTGGACAATTTTATTAGAAAACGTTATACCAGTGTGTAAGTGTATCGGGTGACGGGCTGGGGCGGAGGGGGCAAGGTGGGGGGAGCGGAAACAGGACAGAATTACACGGTGCGATAAATTTCGTCGCCTCGCGACATTAGGCTAGCGGCGAAATGGGGACTCTAGACGCGGTGACGATGGAAAATGTGTTTATCCTTACGCAAAATTAAAACAGGATCGTCCGTGGCGCTCTATAAAAATGTCAAATAAATAACCGTATTGGGGATGAAGCGTGCCTGACTTGGATTATGTTATTTGAAATCATTTTAAGAAATTTGTTTTAAAATAATAGTTATTTATATTATTAAATTTATTAAATTAACATTGTTATACAATATAATATTAAAAGTGTATAATAAGTCTGTTATAAATTAAAAATATATATTTCCAAGAATATTTTACATATTACATACAATATTTTACTTTGAAGCTTATATATTATGTAATGTATAATTCACAATCCGCATAATACCTACATAGGCTTTACTAACTAGGTGCTTATGAACTGTGATCTCAGTTGAAAAGAGTCATGTCGTCTTTTAGTCTTATTTCGACGAGTAAAATTCATTTTTGTAATAAAATAACCTACCTAAAAAGTTAAAAGGCATCTCCTTTCTGGCCTTATGGAACTGGAAGGCAAAAATTTGCTTATTTTGCGGCGTAAGGTAAAATGGCCTCTCATTTTTCGCCACTCACCGCACCCTCGGCACGGCGACAGTTTGACTCGAGAGGTGTTGACATCTATTATAAATTCATACTTATAAGTAGATAGGTATATAGATAATCTATTTTGATATGCCAACGTCAATGCTAATAGCTATTCTTGGTTAATTATTAATTAAATTATTTATTTAAAAAAACATATAAGTACTATAAATATACATACTAATATTATCCTATATCTTATAAAACAAAGTCGCTTTTCGTGTCTGTCTGTTGTTTCTAACTCTTCTTCTTCTAAACCACCCAACGGATGTTGATGCGGTTTTCACCATTAGGTCGAGTATTTTTCGTAGAAGGTTTATATATAGTTTATTATTTGTACATTCTTATGTAAATTAACATAAATACGATAAATGTGTATAAAGTCCTACCCGTTGAGACACTTTCGCGCATGCGCTGCTTTAATGGTAAATACTACATGAAAATAATGTACTGGAGTATTGTGCCTCTTAATAAGATCTACAAAAAAAGTCCGCGAGAGCATATTCGTATCTTTTAAGAATAACGTGTAGTGATCATATTTCTGTCTAAAAATATAATTTCAATATATTTTTATTGTGAGCGATATTTTTCCATATGGTATTAATCCTTATCCTTTTAAAA
>HE671304.1:17636-31960 GCA_000313835.2 Heliconius melpomene melpomene | reverse complement strand
CATACGAAAGCGTAAAATATGTCATAATTTTAAGTATTTAGTGGAAGTGTTAAAGGGAAAATAATTTTGAAAACGTCTGACGTTATCTTAGACGATTTCAAAATTTTTATAGTTGATGCTTAATATTTATTTTCTGATTAAATCAGAAATTTATATATTTATTATATACGTCTATCGAATCATCAACTCCCGCCACAAGTATGTAATATTTACATTTGTAACTTGTATTCATATTTTTAGTCATACTCTTTGTATACATTATATTAAATCTTGTATACTATTTTATATTTAATACAATGAAATAAATATTTAATAATAATATTGTTGTTTTATAAATTCCTACAATAATTTTAAGCTGTCTTCGAAGATACAGTGATCTAATACTTACTACATTTGAAGAACAAAATTATAAAGTACACAATTATGTGCTTACTACATACATGTATACATTGAAAACATTAAATACTTAACGTTTTTCAATAAACTTTCAAAATAGTTATACATTCACTTTTAAATTTTTACTTAATATGTAGTGAAGGAAATACTTACTTAATTTATATTAAAAAAAAGCAGAACCTATGTTAAGGTAAAATAAATAAAAATGCTAATGCGCTATTAAAGAGTAAAAGATATTCTATACAATGTCATATACTTACTCGTATCTTAAGATCTTCAAAATTTAAGACAAGACGACAATGTTCTTACACATTTAATTGTAATCTATTCTTAAAATTGAATGCAATCACTATTAGCGACCTTGTGACGACATCCTCTACGCAGCCGAGCGTAAGAACAAAATGTTATTCGTCATTTCACCAATTTCAGCTATTTTTTCTCAAAATAATATTTAAACTGCACCTAACAATAATAGATTACCACAGTCACAGCCACAGTGAATCTGCGAGTATTATATAAATCTGCATAATTAAACTAGGAGAAAAATCTTTCTTTCCTATTTTTATTTTACTAATTGCTTTCTTAATTACTCTAGATACTTAAATTACAAGTACATTCAACGGTCTTGAAGTACCTAATAAATTCACTTAGTCCGGAAAAAAATCAAGTAATAAACTATGCAAATATAGTATCGACCTCGGCTATTTATTACAGGTACGTTCCGGAGATTTTATGGCTCGTGAGGAATGACACATTGTGTCATGCTAAAATTAGTCTGCGTCATTGCATCTCTGCAGAAGGACGGACTGACTACAAACGAACTCATTACCTCTCAGTGACCATTGTCAATTACAAGACAAAAACTCCCACGGTTTATAAAGGTATGTACGTATGCGTACGCACTCAGAGCGGCTAAGCTCATCCGCAATACTGGTGCTCTGTTACGAAATCGAGGAACGTTACTCTTAATGTAAGTCAAATTTAAATCTAACAATTTGGTAAATAATTATAGGTTGTGGTTTTATTATTTTAATTTTTTTATGTACCATTCAAGGGAATTTTATATAAATTATTATTTTTTGATACTATTTTTATAATAATAAAAAATATAAATAAAATAAATTTAATAAACACGCATCTCCTCCACCTTACTAGATAAGCAATAGTAGTAGTAAATTAGTACGCTTCCACTTGGAAAATAATAGTTATTTTTTACCAGTCGGGAAAAATTCACAATGCATTTACATACACACACTAAGTATTAGGTGTAACAATAACTTTAACTAAAAAAATCTGTAAATATTTTGAAAATTAAAAAATCAATAAAAAGTTTTAGTTTTTTTTAGGTTTCCGCTGTATCTCGTAGTAGTAGGGAAGGCAGAGGAAACATAGTGAACACTTCGTTCCCCAGTTCCCACTGATTTTAAAATATGCTGTAACGCAATGTAACTTTAATGCGACGACGATTGTGGGTTCGTTTTCTAACTGGGGGAATGAATGATTATTTATTAATATTTTCATTTTTTCGCTCTGGCACCAGGGCAAAAGCCCAACGTTGAGTTCAAAAGGCAATGCGTCGAAAAATTCGACGGAAAGTGCAACGGAGTGTTTTAATACTAGGTTTCTTCTGCCTATTCTGCTATGTGCGGGATACTGCGTGAAGCTGTTTTTTAATAATAAATAAATAAATAAATAGATCATTTTCCCGGTTCCCTAACCAAACTCACAAACCTCGCATTTACAATCACACGTTGTGTCACTGCGTGTTAAATGTTTCATGGAAATCTGTTTTGTTAATATAATAAATACTTATAATATATTTTTATTTTTAAGTGTTGTATGTAGTTACTAGTGAAACACAATTTATTAAACGACACATTCCAAATAAAGAAAACAATAGAGTCTTGAGATTATATTTTAGAAGACTTCCGTAAGAACGAGGTTGTCAATTCGGCGAAAATACACAACTTGAGGTACAACCTTTAACAGTGAATAGGTTAATGTTAAGTGCGATTATTTTCCAACAGTTATTCCATTATTGTGCCGAGGGTCAGAATATTAAACGTTACCTTCGTGTTGTAATTATTACCTACTCATGTTAATTTACTATATAAATGTTCTCTAAGTATGTCATTATCTCAGCAGTTAATACCTTGAACCACCAAGGAAGTGTGGTGAGGCGCGAACCGTACCTACTATATATACATAACAATGCATATTTTCAATATTATATAAGCAATTCATTAAAATACCGTAATTAAAACATTATATTACATAAATTTGTGTATAAAAAACATATTGTGTATACCTATTTATTCTTCGTTTTGCGCATACATTTTTTTTTAATTACAGATGGCAATCGGCAAATTCTTTTTAATTCTTCTCATTTCGGTGTCGACATTTGCAGCGCCAGCGCCTGATAACAAAGAAAATGATCTGAAAAAAGCAATCTTCACTACTGGTGATCTCAAAACTGCAAGCAGTTCTTGTAAGTAAAGTGGATAGTTGTTATTTTGCATAAATGGACTACTAAAAATATAAGCTATGTGTATGACATATTTTCGCAAAATAATTGCTCGCATAAATCTTTTTGCAATAAGTATTACAAACAGTACGGCTAGTGTTGTAGCTGCCTTGTAATTAGGCTTTTTAAACTTCGGCGCATTGCACACTCCGTTAGGAAGAAATTAAAAATGAGGAAAATTGCAGCCACAACTCATTAGCCACACTACACATATTGAATTCTTTTTCTTTTCATGGTTAAAAATAAATGAGATTATTAAATCATATTACAATAATTGTAACAAACACAACAAAATTGCGAAACTTAAGAGATACTCCTTTGTATGTAGGTATAGTCCGCGGGGCATAAGCTGAGCATAGTAATTGTGTGAGCGATCACCAAAAGTAGAACCAGAAAAAATATTATAAAATTAAATTTATTATTAATAGGAAACACGATCCACTCGGCTCCTCCCCTCCCTATGCATATGATAATATATGTACTATATTGTTTGTATGTATGTATGAAGAATTTTACAATTTCAATTTTGAAACTTTTTTTCAAAAACTTTAAACTATGAATTAATAACACTTGTACACTATAATTAGACAAACTGGGTAGAAGTTCGTGTAACAATAATAACGTTTGTTTATTTTGCAGATTCTAGTCAATACGCCGATTGGGGAGGAAGTTATCCTGGAGGATATGGGTTTTCAGTGACAGGATTTGGAATTATAGATGATTATTCAAATAAGCCTAATTATAAAGGATTTAGTGGTTACGATAACTCTTTAAAAAGTACAGGTTATAGCGCTCATAATGCCATAGGCTACGAAGGAGCCGGATATAAGGGATATTATGGTTCTAATAATATAGGTCCTGGTGCACATGGTGCAAGCGGACATAGTGGCAGGGGATACGGCACCAACGGATATGGTGTTAGTGGCTATGGCGGTAGTGGTTATGGCGGTAGTGGTTATGGCGGGACTGGACACGTGGCCAGTGGTTACTCCGGCAGTGGATATGACTCCGAATATGGCAACACCGGATATATTCCAAATAGCTTAGGTCCTGTACAAAAAGGATTCGACCACAGTCACGGTAACGGCGGATACGGTGGTTTTGGTGGCAACGGCGGTCTAAACTCTTACTATGGTTACAATAACCCTAATTATGTAGGCGGGGGACATCTAGGCTATGGGTATTTCAAGGGAAATATATATAATAATGGTGTCACACCTAACTTAGTAACTGGTTACAGAGGATATACCAGGCGATAGGCTTAACTTTGTTAAGATAAATAGATATTCTATAAGCAAATCTTTGTATTGTTAGGTTTAAGCTACCGAGGCTAAATACGGAAAATATTTACATATAGACAAATAACTGTAAATAGAAATATGGTTAAGACCATTTTATTACAGCTTTTAATTAAATTATATTTAAGTGTAGTTCGACATTACCAGATTAAATATGTCAAGCGTGCGGTCTGAAATGATCACAACAATAATGTACACAATAGGATAGGAGTTCAAGCTTATTTATAAAAATACCATATAAGAAAAACCAATTATAAGGATGTTGTAAAACCATGCAGTAATAGATTTAATAAAATATGTAAAAATGTTCAAGTATACCAAAGAATTAACACATTTTTTAAACTAACTTTCATATTATTTTAAATTATGATTATCTAAAATTGTATAGAATAAATTATAGAAACAATGTGTGTGATTTTAGTGTTCGCAATCATTAATTAGGAAATAGTTAAATAATAAAACAATACAGTATATTCAGCAAATTTTATTACTAACAAAGGACATACACGTAATCTTAAATCATTTTTCCTACGTCATTAAAATTGTAGTTATATAGCGTAAAATTAGACAAAGTTACTGCAAAGTACTAAATTAGAGACTCATTGAAAATCACCACAAGAACACAAATTAAAGACAAAATTTACTTATTTAATTTTATATGTTTTTTGTCTTTATTTTGTTTAAGCGTGACTTCGTCGAATCCCTATGAAGTGACTGCTAATCGGACCCGGAAGCGCTAGTTTGTTTTTTCATGGACTTTAACGCCCTCTCCCGAAGCTTTTTTTCTAAGTCCTCATTATTTACTTTGCTGTCTTCTTCCTCTTCCTCTGCATCATCGCTGTCCGAAGAATCATCTTTTCGTTTGGATGCTTTCTTGTGTTTTTTGTGTTTCTTATGTTTTTTCGAATGTTTCTTGTGCTTTTTAGCCTTTTTTGATTTTTTGGGTTCATCGCTATCGGAGTCAGAATCGGATTCTGATATCTTCTTTCTAGGTTTCTTCTTCGAAACCTGGTCGCTGTCTGAAGACGATTCTTCTTTTTCTCTTTTCTTTGCCTTTTTTTCACCATCTTCCCGTACTTTGGGCTTCATTTCATCCGCATGCTTGACTTTCGGTGGTTTTTCATCCTTTTTAGATTTTACTGTTTCTGGCGAAGCAATTTTCTCTTTTATAGCATCTCCTTTTTTACGCCTCACTTCCTTTTCTGAAGAAGTTGAATCATGTTTTGTTTTTTTCTTGTTCGACTTCTCATCACTATCTGAACTATCGTCACGCGAATCTTCAGAATCAACTTTCTTTGGCTTGATTTGTTTCTCAGCCTTTTCTATCTTAGCGCGGTCAACGTTTGTTTCTTTTCCTCTTTTCTTGGACTTTTTGTCGTTATCAGATTCCTCTGGAATGTTCTTTTGTTTGCTTTTGGAACTCTTATGTTTGACTTCCTCCTCAGAACTGGACTCAGAACTAGAAGAACGTGTTCTCTTCTTACGAGCTTTCTTTGCTAGTTTTTTCTTAGCATTCTTCTTACTCTTCTTTTTCCTGTCTTCCTCCGAATCGCTTGAAGAAGAATCTTCAGAATCACTTTCACTAGAGGAACTCTCTTTCTTAGCCTTTTTCGATCTCTTAGAGCTTGGTTTTTCTTTACGTTTAAGTTTTGATTTGCTCTTAGATTTAGATACCTCCTCACTACTCTCACTTTCTGATTCAGACTGCTTGCTTTTACGTTTATTTTTCTTAGTCTCCTGAACTTTACTGGTGTTTTCTTCATTATGTTCTTTGCCTGACGCGTCATCACCCGATCTTTCAGATTTCTTACTTTCCATCTCATGTTTTCTTAAGAAAGGCGAAGGAGTGCGAGAGAGGCTCTTAGAATATTCACGTAAAACAGGTACCGTTATGAAGTCATCTCTATCTTCGTCATCTGATGATTGAACTGTCTTAACCTGACTATCATTTTGTGGAATGGGTTTATCTCTAATTTCATTTACCACGGACGACTCTCTGCTTGTACTCGACGCATGCCCCTTAGATCTCTCCCTAGGTAGTGACACTCGTTCAAGTGACTTTTTACTCAGTTTTTCCACGTTTTCTGTAACAAATTAAAAATGTGTTATTAATAACCATATGGAAATAAATAACACTAATATGTTAAGACCTACACTACGACATACCACTAGTATGTAAGCCTCACCTTTACGTGGTATGGATACTGATTTTTCCAAACGTTCTTTAATCAAGTCGCTGGATCTTCTTTCACGCGATTTTCTTTCTCTCGACCTTCTATCTTTGCCCGATCTGTCCCTCGACCTCTTCTCCCTATGAAAAATTTGTAATGATCAGTTAATAAAAGTTTCAAATATTCATCATCATTAAGTTAAAAATAAAGCTTTACACTGTATCCCGTGTACACGGTAGGCAGAAGGTACCTAGTGTTAAGACACTCCGTTCTCAACTTTCTGCCGAATTTTCGAGACATTGTCGAATGGACTCAACATTATATGAAATGAAAAAATAATAATAATTCATTCGCCCGAGTGAGAATCGAACCCACAACTGTCGCGTTTACAATCAAACGCTGTGTCACTGCGTGACGTCGGCCTCAAAAAAAAAGGCTTAAAAATAAATATCAAAACTATACAATACATAGATCTCTCCCTGGATCGGCGTTCTCTAGACCTGCGGTCTCTGGAGCGTCGGTCGCGGGACCGTCTGCCAGAGCGGCGCTGGGAACGGGAGCGGCGGCGGGACCGCGACCTTCGACGATCACGAGACCTGGTGTTCAAAAGAATATTGACTATTAATAAAATATTTTTCTTTCTCAGTATAATACAAAAAAATAATTAAAAATATTACTTTATTCTTGGAAGTCTTGTGTAAAAGAATTATGTCCATCGGGGCAGTTCTTTTTAAGCAAGGATGCCTATTGGATTTGAACTTGTTCGCATAATTATCATTATGGTGACTCATCATTTCATACAAAGTAATCATGAAAAATTTATGACCAAATTTAAAGATTTATTTAAAAAAATATCGAAACAAGCGACAACAGCAATTAAGCACAAAACAAAATAAATAAAAATATAACCAAATAAACACAACAAACAAACAAAATAATATATGAAGCAAAAATAACAAAAATAAAAATTACCTTTCCTTTGAACGTCGTCGAGAGCGTGAACGCGTGCGTCTAGTACGTCTTTCAAGCGATCGGCGACGTTCACGCGACCTGGCATGCATAACTTTATATGTTAAAAAAGTCTATAATAAAAAATGAATCGGATTGGGCTGGATTCCCACTCAGGAGGATAAATTATTTTCATTGACTCTCTTTAGTGAAAGGACGAAAACTTGCTTTAGTGCGGCGTTGAGTTTCCACACTTAATACGCTGTCTCTACAATTGAACATAGCGTGGGGGAGTATTTTAACTAATCAAATTTACAGTGCAAACTCTGTATATTCTCTTGCCGAATTTTAAGCATTCTATTTTCTTTGTGTATACTATATAACGATTTATCTACACATATATAATACAAAATAAAAACCAGAAAAATTACAACTTTTGAATTAATTAATTAGATATTTGAATTCTGCGATCATGACACATTTTATATGGAAATATTTAACCGCGTATATTTATTATTTTGGAAACCCGACATTTTGAACACTTTACAGTAGTCCGTGGTCATTGGTAGACATGGACTACTATAAAGTTTTCGAAAAATCGGTTTTTACAAAAATATATTTAAAAATAAAATAAAATCAGCTTCACGCTATGTATCTCCCGCACAAAGCAGGGTAGACAGAGGGAATCTAGTGTTGACACTCCGTTCTCCACTTTCTGCCGAATTCTGGAGGCTTTGCTTCTTGAGTGGCAGAACTCAACGCCGCACAAAAATATATAATAATAAATATACCCAATTCATCCGATTAAATAGTTTCTTTTAAATTAGTTAACTAAGTAAAAAATAACATATAGATAGGATAAAATACGTAAATGATTAACTTAATTTAAACCATAAATAATAAAAAATATAAAAATCTTATACATACGAATAAAACAATAATAATAAATATATAAAAGAGAAACTAACACAAAAAAAACACTAATTGCTTTAAAAAAACTAAAAAATGAAGCCATCTTTACATTGGTTCTATAACCATTTATATATTCTCATAAAGAGAGAGTGTAAGGGACACAGCCCCTAATTACTGTTACGTTAAAAATAGAATGGAACTGTTGTCAGCATTTGATGCTGTAACTATTCCATCCATACATAAATCATGCCACACCTCAATGGGGAATCAACTTCGTGCGACTTCATGTGACAAACGTTCGTGAGGTGCTTTGTGACATGACGTTTGAAAATATCTTTTTTGTCTGTTGTACCCTCCCGCACATTCCAGACTAGGTAGAAAGAATCTGTATCAGTCAGTTCATGGTATTTTTAGGCATTGCATATTAAGTAGGAGAACATTGTCTCCTTACCAAAGCGGGAAATGAAAATATTAAATTAATAATTTGATTTAAATTAAGAAGAAACTTGCTTAATTTTTAGAACGTCAAATAATTTACCATCAGTTTACTAGTTACTATCCTAGACCAGATGTGGAAAGGACTGGGGAGGGTCAGGAATTATAAAATTCATGTGCCATAATCAATGGGGTGGTCCCTAGTTGGCGTACCTCTCCCTCCTCTCCCTCTCACGGCGACGTCGCTCCCTTTCGCGCTCCCTCTCCCTCTCCCTCTCGCGCTCCCGCTCACGGTCACGGCGCTCCACGGAGCGGCGGCGGCTGCTGCGGCGACGAGACTTGCTTCTACAAATAAAAATAACATTATCTGCTGCATCCTGCATTGTAGGGTAAGCAGAGGGAAAAGTGTTTCAAAAAAATACCTTCCCACGTAAAGCCCAATTTTCGAGACATGGCGTATTAAGAGGCGGATCCCAACAATATTTTTTGCTAGAATTGTCTTACCAGAATAAGGAATAATTCATTCCTCTCCATCAAGGATTTGTCTCTGGTCTAAATAGTGCAGACTAAACAACAATACCGTGGAAATAATAAGACATAATAAAGATAAAGATAAAATTCATGACAATGAGACTAATACTGAGTACACTAAGACATTTCAATTGACATCAAATTTATAATTTTTTAGACATATTTTATAAAAAAAAATCAGTTTTACCTTTCTCGGCGCGAACTTCGCCTTGGACTGACACTTGTTGAAGAGTCACGATTAGAACGATACTGACGTTTTTTATGAGACGACCTCTTCTTGGCACTGCCATCTATATAAATGAAATAAAAAAAAACTTGTAAAAGATACTACTTGGCACTTCATGAATTCACCGCCATAAGGGAAATTGTGGCGCAAGAAAACAAGTGTTCGGCTGTAAATGCAACGGTTGTTGGTTTGATTCCAACTCAGGCAAATGCTATTTGCGAGATACTACGCCTGTTTCTTTGTTAATTCTAAGTACTTAATTAACATAAGTAAAGAAAGTAGTAACTATTTCTAAATCAATATAATAAAATTCTTTGAACTAATGAATATATAAAAACTATATTCTATTATTATTCAAAAAGATTAAATTAAAGCCTAAATTAACGGCGCCGCCCGCCGGGTGCGGAGCGCCTCGCCCCCACCGCCGCCGATACGACGCCCGAAAGATTAAATTAAAATCTAAATTAACTTACGAGAAGAAGCAGATGAAGACCGACGTTCACTAGACGAGTGGCGTACTTTTTCCACAGGTTTTTCCTCTTCTTTCTGTACTGCAGATCTGACACGACAATCAATTTAAATAATTATAATATGATAATATCTATTATATATTTTTTTGTTTTTACACTTTAGCCTACACAGCTATGTATACAACATAGTTAAAGGTCATTCTTTAGCCTAGAACTCGACGCCGTCATGTGTAAACACAGCAAGTGATGTTGTTTTATGATAGGGTTCACTGAACAATAGGAGGTATAATCAATCTTGGCAGGAATTAAATTAGAGATTTTTTTTTTGGCTTTGGCGCAAAGGAACACGGCCTGACTGTGAATGCGACTATATTAAGTTCGAGTCCCACTCAGAGGAAAGGATTATTTTCATATCCTCCTTCTGGCAACAATTTTGCATTAAGTTTTGCCACTTAATAAACATAAGTGGGGAATGGAGTATCTTAGCACCCCCCTGTGGCTCCCCTGTCCACCTAGCTAGCGAGTAGAGCATAAAGTATAAAAAATGTTTTTTTATCATATTTCAATGGGCGTACATGTTAGGTGAAGCAGATCTTGATTTTGGTTCTGGTTCATTTTTTTCTTCCTTCTCAACAGTCTCTGGATTATCATCTTCTTTGATGGAATCAATTGAGATGTGGTTTTCTTCTTCCTTTACTTCAATATCCTTTTCTTCTTTATTCTCAGGTGATTTTCCATTTTCTACATAAAGCATAATTATATTAAAATAATGTATATTTTACTTCTCAGGAAAAGAATAGAGAACATTTCTATTAACAAAATGGAACCAGCGTAATAGTAGATCAGCGACAAATTGGGAAGATGATTTTAAAAAGATACTTAGTAAGTATCTACTTAACAATTCAAAAATTCAAAATATTCTTTATTCAAATAGGCAATTATTATAAGCACTTTTGAATCATCCAATGAACATATGAACAAAAAGCTACCACCGGTTCGGAAGGCAGTTCTGCTGAGATGGTACAATTTATTACATTAGCTGGCAGCTATCCTCCATTACATTCAATAGACATTAATTCCATTCATGTTTATCCTCTAAATATTCTTGAACAGTGTAATAAGCTTATGCAATGTATTAAGCTAAGATATACTAACCTTTAGGTTCAGGTAGCTTGATGTCATCTACATGAGGCTTCGACTGGCTCACCTTGTCACGGCTGCGACGCCGCGATCGACGAGGGCTGCCACCGCTGCGACGACGGCTGTTGCAAATACAATATAGTTTAGCTTTACACTTTCATATAAGAGTGGGCAGATTGAAGTGAGTGAGTCTGGACTATCCCTACTTTCCGCTCAATTTTCGAGACTATGTGCGTTGAGTGGGAATTGAACTCACTGCCGTCGCGTTTACGGTCAGACGCTGTGCTGCTGCCCAACGATAATTTGAATGTAAGAATCGGAATTAAAATAAAAAATTATCGATCTGTATTATCTGGGCATGGGGTATTGTATAGAAAATCTAGGCAAAGTATTAAATACAAAACCTACATATTTCATACATCACTTACATATTTTAGGAACGCTATACAATCCCAAGAAATGGTATTTAATACCTGGGTAATGTTTGTAATTGTTGAAATTAACTAATTGCAACACTGAATAACGCCATCTATCTTTATAAATGTCAAAAACAATGACTTGTCTGTCGATAACTTCATTCATATACTGTAATTTGTATTGCTGTCTGTTTACTAAGTAAATTAAATAACATTGTGTTCTGGAGTTATATTTTCTTATAAATTACTTTAACATTCCATTAGGTTATGGGCAAATAATGTCCGAAAGTAAATACGAAATATAATTCGATACAAAACTGCTGTGATTAAATTGGATTCAATTTCATAACCTCGCAATCGGCCATTACCGGCGTGTTTGTTTCCTTCTTCAACATATTCTTTGACGAAAAGTACATTAAAAATGGTGTCACAAATATCAATAGGCACAATTGAGAAACTCATTGGAAGAGAAAACTACCAAAGTTGGAAATTTGCCGTCAAAAACTATCTGGAACATGAAGAATTGTGGCAGGAAATTGAACCTGATGCGGGTTATCAATCCGACAGCAAGAAAAATACGAAAGCAAGATCGAAAATAATACTTTTGATAGATCCAGTTAATTATGTCCACGTTCAAGAAGCTACAACAGCGAAACAAGTATGGATAAAACTCGAAAAAGTATTTGATGACTCTGGGCTCAGTCGAAAAGTAGGTTTACTAAGAGATCTGATCACCACCAACTTGGAAAATTGCTCGAGTGTTGAGGAATATGTCAACAAGGTAATGTCAACAGCTCATAAGTTACGGAATATCAACTTTGTGGTAGGAGATGAGTGGCATGGTACATTGCTGCTTGCTGGCCTCCCTGATTACTACAAACCGATGATAATGGCTTTAGAGAGCTCTGGTGTGGTTATTACTGCTGATTATGTCAAAACCAAGTTGCTACAAGAGGTTAAGGTATCAGATTCTGTTGCTTACTATTCAAAGGCCAAGGCTTACAATAAACAAAATGTGTCAAAGTTTTCACAGGAATAATTCACATAACCAAACACAAGAAAAAAAGGGCAACCCCAAAGGCCCACGGTGCTATGTATGTAATAAGTATGGGCATATGAGTAAAGATTGCATTTTAAAGCAAAAAAAAGGGTTCGTCAAACACAGATAATTCAAAAATTAATGGTTATTATGCTGCTTTTCCAGTTTCTGCTGAATTGGATGGAAACTGCTGGTATGTGGATTCTGGAGCATCTCTGCATATGTGCAATAATGAGAATTGGATGTATGATGTTACTCCATGTACAATCAATAACATCAAGGTGGCAGATAATAAAATAGTGCCAGTAAGAGGCAGTGGCAATGTGGATTTCCAGATAAGAGACTCAGATGGCACATTACAGACAATACAGGTTAGAAATGTTCTATTTGTACCCACATTATCTGTTAATTTACTTTCTGTAAGTCAAATGATAAATAATGGCTGTGAAGTGAAATTCGAGAGAGATGGTTGTCAAATTTATAAGAATAATAAATTAGTATTGACAGCTCTGCATCGCAATAACATGTATATAGTAAATAATGTTTCTGAAGCACCGGCATTGCTATCAACAGTGAATGAGCAAGATATAAATTTATGGCATCAAAGGATGGGCCATCTAAATTTCACTGACTTACAGAAAATAACAGAAAGTGCAGAAGGGGTTGAATTATTTAAAAAAAGGCAATCAAGTTTGTACAACTTGTTTAGAAGGTAAAATGAGTAGACAACCGTTCAAAAATACTGGCACTAGAGCTTCTGAATTGCTCCAATTAATTCACTCTGATGTTTGTGGTCCGATGGAGACAAGTTCTGTTGGAGGTGCCAGATATTATGTTACTTTCATAGATGATTATAGCAGGAAGGTATTTGTCTATTTCATGAAAAATAAGTACTGAGACTTTAGAGAAATTCAAAGAATTCAAGAATTTAGTAGAAAATGAAATAAATAAAAAAATAAAGACATTGCGCTCCGATAACGGAAGAGAATATATAAATAACGAATTTAAATTGTTTCTGTGTAAAACTGGTATTCAGCATCAAACAACTAACCCATATACGCCTGAGCAAAACGGCATGGTAGAGAGAATGAATCGCACATTAGTAGAGAGAGCTAAATGTTTAATTTTGAAATCCAGATTACAAAAATATTTTTGAGCTGAAGCGGTTTCAACAGCGGCTTATATTGTAAATCGTTCACCAACAAAAGCTTTGGAATACAAGACACCATATGAAATGTGGACTGGTAAAAAACCAAATTTGAATAACATGAAAATTTTTGGTTGTCATGCAATGGTTCATGTGCCAAAAGAAAAGAGACAAAAATGGGATTCAAAAGCTGTCAAAATGATATTTGTGGGTTATTGTGAACATACAAAAGGTTACAGATTGTATGATATGAGTAAAAAACAAATATACAAGAGCAGAGATGTTGTTTTCCTGGAACACACAGTCAAAAACAATTGTGTTATAATGCCGCTTACTACATTGCAACAACAGGAAGCTACTGAACTAGAATCTGATACCGATACTTTTGTAAATGAAAGTTCTGAAGAAGACAAATTGTTTGACGCCACCAGTGAATTGTCAAACTCACAGTCAGATAATAATGACCCAGATTACACACCAGAGAGTTTCGAAGAGGAAGAAACAATGCCCTTTAGAAATATGACTTTGAGGCCAAGGAATAAACCTACTACATTTTTTTGTCATGATGAGAAGCCAACTGATTCAGCAAATATTATTAAAGGAACCAGAAACTGTGGAAGAAGCTCTTTCAGGTTCAAAAGCAAAAGAGTGGAAAGATGCCATGGATAGTG
>HE671304.1:0-17536 GCA_000313835.2 Heliconius melpomene melpomene | reverse complement strand
TTTCTCTTCCTTCTCTAACAGTCTCTGGATTATCTATCTTCTTTGATGGAATCAATTGAGATGTGGTTTTCTTCTTCCTTACTTTCAAACATCCTTTCTTCTTTATTCTCAGGTGATTTTCCATTTTCTACATAAAGCATAATTATATTAAAATAATGTATATTTTACTTCTCAGGGAAAGAATAGAGAACATTTCTATTAACAAAATGGAACCAGCGTAATAGTAGATCAGCGACAAATTGGGAAGATGATTTTAAAAAGATACTTAGTAAGTATCTACTTAACAATTCAAAAATTCAAAATATTCTTTATTCAAATAGACAATTATTATAAGCACTTTTGAATCATTGAATGAACATATGAACAAAAAGCTACCACCGGTTCGAAAGGCAGTTCTGCTGAGATGAGCCGGAAACAGTGGCTCTTTTCAAAAACAATGGTACAATTTATTACATTAGCTGGCAGCTATCCTGCATTACATTCAATAGACATTAATTCCATTCATGTTTATCCTCTAAATATTCTTGAACAGTGTAATAAGCTTATGCAATGTAATAAGCTAAGATATACTAACCTTTAGGTTCAGGTAGCTTGATGTCATCTACGTGAGGCTTCGACTGGCTCACCTTGTCACGGCTGCGACGCCGCGATCGACGAGGGCTGCCACCGCTGCGACGACGGCTGTTGCAAATACAATATAGTTTAGCTTTACACTTTCATATAGGAGTGGGCAGATTGAAGTGAGTGAGTCTGGACTATCCCTACTTTCCGCTCAATTTTCGAGACTATGTGCGTTGAGTGGGAATTGAACTCACTGCCGACACTGAACGTCGCGTTTACGGTCAGACGCTGTGCTGCTGCCCAACGATAATTTGAATGTAAGAATCGGAATTAAAATAAAAAATTATCGATCTGTATTATCTGGGCATGGGGTATTGTATAGAAAATCTAGGCAAAGTATTAAATACAAAACCTACATATTTCATACATCACTTAGATATTTTAGGAACGCTATACGATCCCAAGAAATGGTATTTAATACCTAGGTGATGTTTGTAATGGCCTATTAATATTTCAATACTTACTTCCTGTCAGAAGATCTATCACGTGACCTGGTGCGAGAACGGCGACGTTCACGCGAGCGCCGCCGCGAGCGCGAACGGGACCTGCGCCTGTCCTTGTCTTTGTCCTTGTCCTTTTGCTGTTCTTCCTATATAGGTAAAATATAATTATGACTAGTGTTACTAAAATTTATAATAAAAAAATCATAGTCAGTCAGATTATTTAGAATATTTCAGTTGATAAACTCAGAAATAAAATTAACACAAACAGTCTTATAACACATTAAGACATTCTTCGCTTTCCGTCCAAATTCAAGACATTGTTAAATGGCAGAACACACAAATGCATTTGCCTTGGCGGGAAATTATTAATTACATTGCCTGAGAAAGGAACCCACAACCGTTGCGCGTTACAGACAGACGCTATTCAGCTGCTTCACAATAATCTCTATAAATCTATTTACAACATATAAATTTTAAAGTATACAAATAAAAATGTACCATGCGTTTCTTAATTTCCTCTTTCTTCTGTTGTGTGAAGGACTCAGGGATGCCATTCTCGCTAGCCTGCGCGCTCAGCAACAGCTCCCAAAGTTCACCCATAAACAGCCTCGCGTTCTTCCCATTCAGAAATCCAGTCAAGTTGATCTGCATTTTCTTTGGACAAGGGAACTGGGAGACGAAGGAAGCGGAGCGGGAAGAAAATATCATACAATTAATCATCTATTGACACGAGCGCAGTAAACACCGTTCAGTAGAGCGCTTTACCAGTAGTTACGTTACAAGTCGGTTCGGAGAAAAAATTGGACTCGAAGAGGCGTTCAGAGTGTCTCATTGCAAGCGCAAACATATGAATGACAGAAGTGACTCGGGTAGGGAAGCGGAAATAGTTACATTAAGTACATATTAATATTTGAAGACGATGCGGCTTCGGTTTTCAGGCGAGATGTACAGTGCTGCCGCGCCGCCCGCCGAGTGGGGAGCGCCTCGCCGCAACCACCGCCGATACGACGCCCGACGGACGCCATATTGAATCCTCTTGCATCTGTAACTGTGTTGCGAACACAACCACATTATGTTGACCGCAAAGCCTAACGACGTAACTTCCCTACTCCGAGTCAAATCTATCTCTGAGCACCTCGGAGCCATTGTATATGAACTCATTACTGAAGTAGCATTTAAGTATTTAATTTCCCCGTAAATACCGATTCAGAATGCTAAGGGCCTCCATAAGAAGAGCGGGACGCACGGCGACGGCGGGCGGCTGCGGCTGGCGGCGATGGCGGCGCGCTAACCGATGGGACCATAAAAATAGCCATAGCCAATCAATATACATTTATTAATTATATACTTCAATTGCAGTTTCCTTTTTATATTAATTGTAATAATGACTGAACGATCATGTTTCTTTTATATTTTTTACGAAAGGAAACTGCAATGATTACATTGTTTTAGAAATATTTATGTAACAGTGTAGAAATATTAGTCACCTTTTCTTCAAGTTGATTGTTCACATAATCGATGACCACATCATCTTCCATCTTCAAGATCTCGGTGATTTTCTGGGTGATCCATGGCTTCAGGACGTCCAGTTTCACCTTTGACATGTCCACCTTAAAATAAATATGGTTAACATTTTATCTAAATTAGTAATTTAGATAAAAACTATTTTCATGTCTAAGATACAAAATTTCATTATTATTTGCCTCTTGTAAAGAATAATCTATATATATAAAATCGAAAGGTCACTCACTCATCACGAAATCTCAGAAACTACGAGTGCTAGGAATCTCAAATTTTGCATAGGAGTTACTTATAGGACGTAGGTGCTCGCTAAGACGGGAATTTGCAATATTCGATTTCTAAGGGGTTGTTTTTGGGGTCGAAAGTTTGTATGAAACTTCTTTACTACAAATGCTAGGAGTCTCAAATTTTACATGAACGTCACTTATAGGACGTAGGTACTCATGGAGCCAGAAATTAATAATAACGTAGTTCACGTGGGCGAAGCCGCGAGCGGGCCGCTAGTATGTAATATAAACATTTCAATAGTATATACCGATATTTCAAATTAAAATACAGAAGTTTCTTTAAACAATTGCTGCAGGCTGGAAGTAATGTCTTTCAATGTCATTTACATGTGTAATTGTCAGTGAACTCTTCAGTTATGGAAGTGATATAGATTATATAAATTTTCTAAATGGTTAACATAAGTAAAGCACAGGCAAATAAAAATGAAGCATTTTTTTTTAAATAACTATCAAAACAATACGATGCTGTACAAAGAATATTGCCATTGCCACTAGAGGCCTTTTATGGCTCAGCGGGACAGTATCTGGATTATTATATTTATATGCAATAGTTGCAGGTACAATTCTTACTTGAAAGAATAATTTTCGATGCTCCACTCCGATCTTACCAGATTAGAGCAATAAAATTACAAATAGGTCTTTAGTTTTAACACCTTATAAAGGTTCTCCCTGCCCTACCCTGCCACTACTTTTCAGTTCTAGAAAACATAATATCAAAAACTGCATTTTTCTATTGTTAGGAGTGTTCCCTATGCAATTCTGTGAAACATCTAATAATAAAATAAAAATTACACATATATTCCAAAGAATATTTTACCTGCTGTGTCAAGCAATCTCCAAACTTCATTTGTTTCATTAGCTTTTTCTCTTTGTCACTGAAGCGAGTGTCCTGCTCCGTGCTTGTACCCTAGTTATGAAATATTTAAAAAATGTAATAAAATTGATATAATTAATGCTGTGAATACATCATATATATCAAGCTTATTGCCATTGTAATACATATCAATAAGCTGTTGCAATTCTGTTTTCTACTTAACAAAACTTTTTATATATTATATTCTAAATACAAATCTTACGGACCTTCTAGCTGCCAATTAATGTTTTGTCTACAGTTATTTGATGTAAGCGATAAATAAAACTACATATTTCATTAAAAAACATAACCTCTAAAGATTGAATAAAAGTTTGCAGTTAATAATAAATATATATTATATTAATCAAATCAATAATTTACTATGTATTTAAAATATTTTATGGTACATAAAATACATAAACTGTATATACTATTGAGTTAGCAAATTTTTCTTAATATTAAAATGAAATTGACATTTTTAATTGAATAAACTGCAATCTATTGAGTTACTGATAAAATATCGTTGATTATGTTACTATATAGAAAATTCATCTTACCGTATACATCATCATATTTGAGCATTGAACGATGAAAATCAATATAATGAAGTAAGCGGCTTGGGTTAAGCCCGTATAGGCGTATAAACGCCTACTCTATATATATTACCAATACACAATAAAGAACTAAATTAACGTTTCAGAATAATTACACTTTTGGAAATATTTAATAACTGTAATATATTGAAGATAATTCACTATCCATTTTAGATGAATATTTATAGTTTACCACGACGCTACATCTACAAATTACGAATCAACGTGATCAACCGCCATGTCTAAAACAAGATGGCGATGCGATACGATGAATAATTAAGCTTGGAAATGACATTGAAATCGATTTTTTACATAGATTAGAATCGACTTTGTACATATTATTAAAATAGTGTAAATATAATAAATGTATGTTTAATAGATACATTTATTTTTATTAAATTCACTTCAAAATAACTATGAATGTGTTATTAAAAAGTTATATTGTTAAATAATAATAAAAAAAATGTAATTCGATAAAGTTAAAAATTATTTATACTTTTGTCAAAAAATCATCATGAGGTGATTTTAAAAGTCTCTCCTATAATATTATTTAAAAAAACTAATTAGATGTCTATCGAGTCATTTAATTCATTTTTTAATAATAGAATTTAATAATATTAGTAATGTTGATAAATATATAGTAATTAAAGGAGTGAAAGGAAAAAAAAAACATTTTACATGAAATTATTTTAAAATAAACGAATAACGTAACATATACTATACTCTAAATACGTAACTAAATATTTCAGTTTAGTATCTATAGGTAGTATTACGTTGTAAATCCTAATCGATTCAAAAGTGTGACAGAAGTGGAAAGATAAAATTTACTTTACTTTAAAATTTCTCAGAACACAGGAATATGCTTGAAGTTGAATTAGAAATATTCAACTGAATATGAAACTATATTGAAGAATTTTCATCTCTGAGAAAGAAAATGCGATCACAAATGGCCACTTAAACTGCAAACCCCTATCTTCTGCAACTTTTCTATTCTAACTAGATAGCTTTCTGGTTAAATACTCTCTGAATAGCGCAATATTGCAAACTGCCCCAGCTATTAAAAAAAAACCCGACTGCTCACAAAAATTTAATTGTGTGCCTTAAATGGACATGCTGCGAAACTTTCTTTTGAATCTATTTACTTATCGAAATTCGAAACAGTTCACTCTCATTATAGTTGGTAGGGTAAATGATTGATCCGAATATTTAGCTACCACTGAGGGAATATGCTAAAACCACATCGAAATCGGTATATCCGTTTGAAAGCTACGATGCCACAGACAGACGTCAAATTCGTAATACCTTCTTAATTTGCGTTTAGATTAATAACTAAAAACACGCTATTTTCCCTAAGACAAATTTAATGTTCCAATACTTTGGAACATTAAATTTGTGAAAAACTTATCTAGCTCTACTGAGCTAGATAAGTTTTTCACTAGAGTTTCATTAGCGACTATCGCATTGCATCGGCAGGTTATCGCCACAAGGAAATAAAAGTGAGTCGAACTCACATACAGAGGATTCGTACTAAATTCAGGATTGCATGCCTATGGGAAGTACATAAAAGTCCACGGTCCCTCTATGTTTTTCATTACGCGGCTAATTTCAAATAAAATGCAGTATTAATGATATATAAACGCCGGTATCCTCACTTTTACAATCTCATAAAGAGAAATTTGAGCGTGTGTGGACCGCTTTGTATCCAATAACACTAGCTAGAGCCTCTTTATTCCACATTTTGCATTAACATATTTTTTTCCGCTATAAATATTATTAAATTTCAACACGTTTTATTTTCTTCACCATTACACACGATCCCGTCAATTTTAAGAATTAATAATTTTTCATACTGTACCTCATTCTACTTTACAGATTGCATTGTTTTATCTAATTTTGAAATTTGAATTAATTGGCAAATGCCAATCGCCAATGTTATATAACCTCTTAACTTTTCCTTGAATTGTTGATTGTTTTACATCTTTTTAAAATCCAACGAAAGAATGTTAACCTAGTAGCTAGTTGCTTGGCAATGGCATGTTATTGTTAAAAAAATCTTATGTTGTCTTAAGTCACTAAAGAAGGCATTCAATTTTATATAACTTTTCCTATTGCACGATAAAGTACTAGTGTTTGCGTTGTTTTTATCCAATTATTTAGAATTATTAAAGTATACAATTGCGTAAGCTTATGTTATGCTATTAACTTATTTTCGTCTAGCTGCGAGTGATATGGCCTGAACTTTGACATTGATGCAAGATATCAATTGATGAAATACCTCACTATATTTGATACTTGTCTTGAGATCTTCTTGATTCGTGAATGAACTCCGCTAGATTCAGATTGTAGTGACCATGTGTATTTTAAGATTCTTTAGTCATGAAGTTTTCAGTGCTAATAAAACTAAAGAAATCCTTTCAAAACTACAATTAGTTGATTCAGACGTGCAAGATTTGTCAACAGAGCTTTGCTACCATGTGGAGCTTGCCGAAGGTTGTAATTACTTAAACATAAATCAAATAAAAATATTACAGTGGCTTCTTAGTTCCCCTCTTCAGCCACATGCATTAAAAAATGAATCTGTTTTTAAATTTGTGAGTGAGAACCAAACCATAATCGAAATTGGACCCAGGCAAGTAATGAAAAAATTTGAAATATAAAAAAAGTTATATAACAATTTTCTCTCTTCTCAAATAATAATTTTCTTTCTGTATTGTAGGTTTAACTTTTCAACAGCCGATTCAAGTAATTCGGTTCAGATTTGTCAAAGTGTAGGGCTATATGATGTTGACCGTCTTGAGACCTCTACACGATACCTCATTACATTTAAAAAGTCTAAAAATGTCAGCAAAAAATTATTTGAGGATTTGGCTGCACCACTACATGATAGGATGACCCAATGTGTTTATACAAAAGAGAATCTGCCACGTCAAAGCTTTAATGAAGGTCTGCCAAGAGATTTGGAACCCTGGTTTGTGGTACCTTTACAATCAGAAGGAATGGTGGCCATGGAGAGGGTTAATAAAAAATTAGGTAATATTTTATTCATTATAGTATTCTATCACTTCTCTTATTCCCTGCATTATAGCAAAGTGCTATACTTTTAGCACTAATAGAGTTAATTAAAAATTGAGTTAAATGGATAGATTTTTTGAGCCTCTATGTATTCAAATTTGTTGGCTAATGTTATACTGTATTTCTCATATAACATATACTATTTTCTTTCTTCGGTGGTTAGTGTTATTTATTATCGAATATTACATGTAAGAATGTATTTATTAATAGCAAATGATTTATTTGACTCTGATATTAATTAACTATATCGTAATTTTACAACTTAATATATCTTTAGGCTTGGCTTTTGATTCATGGGATATGGAGTTTTACATGGATTTATTTGTTAATAAACTGAAGCGGGATCCTACAAGTGTTGAATTATTTGATCTGGCACAAAGTAATAGTGAGCATTCAAGACATTGGTTCTTTAAGGTAAAGTAAAAATTATATTATATAATAAATAAATATAATACTTTAAGAAATTGTTATCCTCAATGACAGATATTTTAAAATATTATAATAATAATTGATTTTAGGGCAAAATAATTTTAGATGGCCAAGAAATAAACGAGTCCCTAATTGACATGGTTGCTTCAACACAAAACAACTTCTAATGATAATAATGTTATTAAATTTGGTGATAACAGCAGGTACATGATTTCCATATTCATATTTCTAAAGTATTCAGAATTAGTAAAAGACTATAATCATAATTAACATTGTTTACTTTCAGTGCAATAAAAGGTTTTAAGCATACAAAACTTAAGCCAAGCAACATAAAAGTGCCATCTCAGATGATTGAAGAAATTACTGAATCTGATATAATATTTACTGCTGAAACTCATAACATGCCCACAGCTGTGGCACCATTCAGTGGTGCTACAACAGGAACTGGTGGCCGTATAAGGGATGTGCAGGGTGTTGGTCGAGGTGGCCACACTGTTGGTGGAACTGCAGGATACAGTGTCGGCAACCTTAATATTCCAGGTTAGTTTTTAAATGAGTTTTATATCTTAGAGCATACATAAGATTGTTCTATTTACTCTTACTAAGCTAGTAGGTATGTTGGTAGGTAGGTAGTATTTTGTTTTTTATTTCATTAACTATGGTCCGTACTTTTTGATAGCAAGGAAGTGTATAATATACTTAATTAAAATTCTTATTTATATTACATATAAATAAACTTATAGATGGCTCTTATTGAAGGATAAAATAGAAAAGTCTCTATCTATTTGATTTTACAAACATTTCATATGCATAATATTTATCATAGGTTATGATTTACCTTGGGAAGACAAAAACTGGCAATATCCAAACAATTTTGCCAGCCCACTTCAAATAATCATAGATGCCAGTAATGGAGCCTCAGATTATGGTAATAAGTTTGGGGAACCAGTCATTACAGGTATGTTAAAACAATATATTTGCTCTATTACATAAAAAAGTTCTATGTGAATGATTATGATTTATATACAATTGTGATTGTTATAAGTACTATAATATTAAAAAAATATATAATTGTCCATCAAAGATATATAAAAAATATGTTTTTCAAGAAAGACAGGTTTTGATAATTATAAATAATAATTTAAAAATTTAACATGATTACAATTTTACTAAAAGATTACTTTTGCCACCTTTGCAAATAATATTTATTATATTTATGAGATTTAAACTAAATTTTATTTTATTTTTTTAACAGGTTTTGTACAATCATTTGGTCTCAAGAATGCTGATAATGTGAGAGAGGAATTTGTCAAGCCAATTATGTTCAGCGGTGGAATTGGATATATGCCTCACAGTATGATTAAAAAGAACAAACCCAGTGAAGGTACTATATTAGCACACATAATAGCTTCACTGAATCATATAAAATTGAAGTATGTGTCTATGATTTCATTTCATAACCTGTTCTTTCAAGTTCATATAGTTATTTACTATTTACTACTATAATTATTATCGAGGCCATCATGGCGCACGGACATAAGGGAGTAAATGTAACGCGACGGTTGTAGGTTCGATCCCCACTCGTGAGAATGAATTATTATTTATTGATATTTTAATTGCTTCTTTGTGACACCAAGGTCGGGAACGGAGTGTCTTAACACTAGGTTCTCTCTGTTTACTGTGCTATATACACTAAAATACAAATATAATACTAAAATACAAATCAATTTAAAAATTTTGTTTGTCGTTTTTTTGTCTGGGCTAAGCTCCAGATTTGCTGAACTTATGATTGGAAGATAAAGTTAGTTGTGGGGCAACATTTTTATACCAACCTATCTGGGCAGTAGCTACTGCACAATAACATAAACAAGATGTTTTAATTCTTTAAAACTTCTAATATTACTTTTTTAGAAAACATAAAAAAATTATCATAGCGATATTTGTACGTTTTCTAAAGAAAAGCTAGGAGAATAAACATAAAAATAATACTTCAAATATTGATACTGAAAAGGAAAAAAATTGCAACATTTTACTTCACTTGTTTCGTCATATAGTATGTAATGCGCATGTACTCGTACATGTATCAAATTTATTAGACACCTCTTTAATAAAGACATTGTTTATGTAAAAAAAACAGAAGAACGTTAGCAGTAATTGTAGCGTGATTTATAAGATTCTTCCATGTACTGTGAGTCCGTTATGGCGCAGCGGCACAGCGTCTGATCGTAAGCACGACAGTCGTCGTTTCTATTCTATTCGAGGGAATGAATTATTTTCATTTTGCTTTGTCGCTTTAGTAAATGTAATTTAGATGAAAACATTTCTCTATTTGTTTATTTAGGTATGTTACTAGTAAAAGTTGGTGGTCCCGTTTACCGTATCGGTGTAGGTGGAGGCGCAGCATCATCCGTGGCCGTACAAGGGGATGATTCTAGAGACAACGCACTTGACTTTGGAGCTGTTCAAAGAGGTATACAGCCTTATTTTATTATAAAAAAAATATAAATAAATTTAAGGCCGTCTTGTCACAGCGGCACAAGCGTGCGACTTCGCACAAAATCGACGGTAGTGGGTTTGACAATTTGTTTCCCACTCGGACAAAATAAATGTTTAATGTCTAATATCTGTTTCATTCACTCATTCACTCTTTGACTTCACTCTAGTAAAGAGGCACAAAACGCGGCGTTGAGTTTCGCCACTCAACATGCAATGCCTTGAGGATTCTTGAGAATCCGACGGAAATTGAGAAATGGAGAATCTTAACACCAGGTTTTCAGGTTCCCTATGAGGTATAAATAGGGGTATTTACTATACAATATGAAATGTATTTTCATAAAAATTAAGAAAACGCTCATAATATAACAAAAAAATATTAATACAGGGTCAAGCCAATATTAGATGTTTAATGTTCGTATAATTTATATGAAACAAACAAATTGTAATATTTTTGTTTGTATAGGTGACGCTGAAATGGGCAACCGCTTGAATAGGGTTGTTAGGGCGTGTTTAGAATCAGATCTTAATCCAATTGAATGTAAGTGAATTATTTTTATTTATATGTGAAATATTAATAAATTATAATCATGAAATTTTACAACATTATTGTTTAAATATTACATGCATTGCAACTTTAGTTTTTACCTAATTTTTCTTCATTATTATCTGTTCCAAAAAATGTATTATATTAATAAAAAAAAATTAAATGTTGTAACAAAAAAAGTAACTATTTTTAATTATAAATCCACTTATTAAATTTAATTTAGAAAATTATTTTTACAGCCATCCACGACCAAGGTGCAGGTGGTAACGGCAATGTACTAAAAGAGCTTGTCGAACCTGAGGGAGCGGTTGTCTTCACTAAGGAGTTCCAATTGGGAGATCCAACTATCACAACTTTAGAACTATGGGGGGCTGAATACCAAGAAAATGATGCATTGCTATGTTCTAAAGAGAATAGGAATATTCTGGAAGGTTAGTTTAGTTATGATTGTTCTGTTATATTTAAAGCAATTCTATTATGCTCTGGTAGATAGTGAGGAATTTATTAAGTAATTTTAATCATATTAATATAACACGATATTCCTATTTCTTCAGAAATTTGTCGCCGTGAGAGATGCCCGGTATCATTTGTAGGTGAAGTAACAGGAGATGGATTCATGAGTTTAATAGAAGATAGTTATAAAGATTCTTACTTAAGCAGATCTGATAGATTAAAACCCGACGTCCAGTCAAAGTTGCCTTATGATTTACATTTAGAAGCGGTACTTGGTAAGTTGTTTTTAACTTATTTATAAGAAATTGGGCATTTTCAAAGTTTTCAAATCTTTAATCTGGAGCCGCCGCCATACGGTCATAAAGTCTTATAAAGAAATTGTCAATTGATCAACGCACAATTTGTATTAGTTATAGGATATAGTTAAGAATATTAGAGAAATTGCTTACAAGACCAAGTGACATCACAGCAGAACATACAAGATATTGAATTTCTATCACAAATTTAAATGTACATTTTAAAACATTTTTATGGCGCTTATTGGTTAAATAAAAAAATGTTAATTTTTTTGTAGTAGTTTATATAGGATTTTAGGATAGAAATTGAGACATTATTTAAAAAAAATTGGAAAATTACTCTATATTTGACTAGTTCCAATTAATAAAGTTGCTTTTCTGAAGATGCTTTTTAAATATTGTAGTTTTCTGTTACTAAAAATATTGTAATAAGGCAGATAATAAAAATGTTATTTACCTATCAACTGTAATCCTATAATTATGAAATTTTCTTATATATGTAGTTTTAATAATATTTTGTTAAAGGTAATATGCCACGGAAAACATTTGATTTTAAACTGGACAAACGAACTAAATTGCCCTTGTCGCTACCCAGCAATGTTACTGTAGAAAATGCATTAGATAGAGTTTTGAGACTTGTTAATGTTGCCAGCAAGAGATATTTGACAAACAAGGTAATTTGCTTTTTTAATTATAGTTTAAATTACTAGTGTGTCTGGTAGATAATGTGGTATATATTATATTGATTTTACTTTATATTTTAGTCTTATTCATATTACGAGGATTATAAACCATTCCATTTATAAAACTGGAACAAATTAATTAGCGGTTGATTGTATGATTATTATAGCAATATTTTTAATCGTTTCTCAATATGTTGCACAATTTTGACATAATTAAATGTATTTATGACGCAAATATTTTTTTATCTTTGTTTTTACTTTCACGCATCTCCCGTATGACTTGGCTACTCTTAATAGAGGTATGTATAATGTCATCGGTTCTTCAGTTTTTTCTGACTAAGATTTGCGTAACCAAATACTCCATTTGTCTTAAAACAACGACTTCATGTATCTTGTCAAGTTTAGTGGTCTAATAATAATGCATAAGGTCACGATACAAGTCACTCGCTATTTTGTGGTCATTGACCTCTCATAATATGAATTGGATAATATATATAATTTTTAGCTTCACACATCTCGTATACAGCAACGTAGGTAGAGAGAAACTAGTGTTAAGGCACTTCGTTCTACACGCACTACTAAATTTTCGAGACATTGCGTGTTGTCCGCTTGAACTCAACGCTGAGCTTTGCGTCGGTACTGGTACCAGAACGACGACAATAAAAATATTTCATTTCCCCGAGTTTGATCGAGTCCACAACCATACAACGAGGTTACAATCTGACGCTGTGCCTGTCACAATATTTTGTTTTCCACAGGTAGACCGTTGCGTCTCGGGTCTAGTGGCCCAACAGCAATGCGTGGGGCCACTACACACGCCACTGGCGGACTGCGCCGTCATTGCCCTTTCGTTCCACGAGCTGGTAGGCTCCGCGACGTCCATAGGCACGCAAAATGTTAAGGGACTATTGGATCCTGAGGCAGGAGCGAGATTGTCGTTGGGTGAAGCGTTGACTAATTTGGTGAGTTTTGATGTTTATTTAGTTGTAATAGCGATTTAAGTATTTTTTTGATGTATTATTTTTTGTTTTTTAGCTTCACGCTAGCAGGGTAGGCAGAGGGAACCTAGTGTTAAGGCACTTCCGTTACTCACTTTATGCCAAAGATGTATTGCGTATTGAATGGTGGAACTTAAAACGGCGCTGAGTCTTGTGTCAAATCCGAATTTAAATCGAACCCACAATTTTCGCATTTACAGTCGCATGCCTATGTACCACGACGTAGGTCACGACGTAGGTCGTGGTACATGTCTACAGCCATGTCTACAGCCAGCCTAGTAAACGACTACCTATTTTAAAGAAATATTGTAAGAAATATTGCAAAACAGATACTTAATTACGATTTTAAACAACAATTATGTATTCTGTGAAAAAAACCTGATACTGTGATTGCTTAAAGACAAAAAAGAAATAAGGTTATCTAGTTTCTAGTGATGTAATTTTATAATAGTAGTTTGTAATAATTTACATTGTTAAGTAGCTATAAAAATTTAATGTTATGTCATATGCATGAATAATATTTTAAATACTAGACATGTTTGAAACCTATATTAAAATAATCTAAGAATAGGTAAACGGAATTGGCTTAATAGGAACGGAGTATCTCATCATTAAGTTCCCAAGTCCTGCTTACCCTGCTATGTGCGGGATACAGCGAGAACCTAAAAAAATATCTAAAAAAAAGAAATTAAAATATGTATTTAAAATCTACTTGGCGTGTATCTTCTAATTGATTGTTAAAAAGTAAAGGTTATCTAAAGGAAAATTATATTCATGTGATATTAAGTTTGATATAAGTGGGCACGTTTTTAAATTGTGATGATCATAAATTATTGTTGATCGTCAATTGTTACGTATGTTCATAAATAATGTATTATCTCCTCTCATAATTATCTTTCTGTCGAACATATTTCCAATGTTTGTATCTCAAATATTATATATATATTTTTTAAATTATATAAAATTTACGATAAATATTGAAAATTATAAAAAAAAATACATTAAACTAGGTTCAGTCCGTCACACATCACGCAATTTTTCGTAAATTGGGTGGTGCGTGAGGAAGTGTCTTAACATTAGGTCCCTTGCGTACCCTGTTCATTCATAACGTAGTCGTACAGGTATTCGCCGGTATAACCGAGTTACCGGACGTGAAGTGCTCGGGCAACTGGATGTGGGCGGGCAAGACGGGCGCGGAGGGCGCGGCGCTGGTGGCGGCGTGCGGCGCGCTGTGTGCCGCTATGCGCCGCCTCGGCGTCGCCGTGGATGGCGGCAAGGACTCGCTCTCCATGTGCGCCAACGTGGCGGGCACCCCTGGTTCGTATACTTTTGTTTTGTTTGTTTAACCGTCGGGACTTAAAAGATTTCAGCAATCAGAATTCCCTGCACAAATGAGACATTTTATTAGTTTGGAAGAACTTGGCGCGTTTATTTAAAAAAAATATACACGTAAGCATGGGCTTTTGTTAACGAGAAAACTATAATTTTAAACTAAACTGTATAATTGAAAATTTGAATAAATGAAAACATCACATTGGTTCCTTTAAATCCTTGCTAACCAGTTTTCATTATATATCAAAATTATTCTCATTCAGCTATTTTATTTTTTTTATACTACAGTTAAGTCACCGGGAACTCTAGTGATATCAACATATGCTCCTTGCCCTGATATTACTGTGAAGATTGAACCGGCATTGCTTGAAGAAGGCTCAGCCCTTATTCACGTACCAGTTTGTCCAGGAAAATACAGGTATTTTATACAAATTTTAAAACAATTTGACTTGACGAAAACATAGGGGTGTTATAAGTTTTACGCGTCTGAATATGTGTGTATTTGTTTGTATGTCTGTGGCATCGTACCTTCCAAACGGACGAACAGATGAAATCGGTTGATTTGGATTTGGCTATGATTCAAGAAAATATGTTCAGCCGATTGAATACTATAATTTTTTTTTATTATTTGTTTATTTATTGGAACTTTTAGTGTCGAAGATTGTTTTATATATATAAATAAGAAATATTTCCTTATAATAAAAAAAATCGGTCATTACAAAATTGTCTATTTGTCTTTTTATGAAAGAGTTGGTGGAACATCTTTAGCGCAATGCTACAACCAGCTTGGAGACAATCCACCTGACTTGGATGACCCTGATGTACTTAAAGCTTTATTCAACGTCACACAGAAGCTTCTTAAGGGTAAGCATTATCTTCGGCTTAGAGTGAAAACCTGCTAAACGTTTACTAAGTTAATTCTTAAGAGAGACAAGACAAATTTCTAAAAAAGTATACATCCTATCCTATATCTTATAAAAACAAAGTCGCTTTTTGTGTCTGTCTGAACTTTCTAACTCTTCTTCTTCTAAACCACCCAACGGATTTGGATGCGGTTTTCACCATTAGGTCGAGTATTTCTCAGGGAAGGTTTATATATAGTTTATTATTTGTACATTCTTATGAAAATTAACATAAATACGATAAATGTGTATAAAGTCCTACCCGCTGAGACACTTTGGCGCATGCGCTGCTTTAATGGTAAATACTACATAAAAAAATTTACTGGAGTATTGTTCCTCTTAATAAGATCTACAAAAAAGTCCGCGATGGCATATTCGTATCTTTTAAGAATAACGTGTAGTGATCATATTTCTGTCTAAAAATAGTAATTTCAATATATTTTTTATTGTGAGGGATATTTTTGATAATGGTATAAATCCTTATCCTTTAAAATACTTTATAAAATTTCTACGTTAAACGAAGATAAAATTTGCTTTTTAAACTATTTCGAAATTGCGAATAGTTTTAGAGAAAAACGCATTTAATTATTGACACATCACGCCGTTCACACATCAACTGTATCGAGTCAAGTTTCACTTATCCCTTACTCTCAGCATATAAATAAGTATGTTAGTTACGTTGGCCATTTAATGTAGATCAAAACTGTCTTTTCTGTTTTTCATTTTAATAAGTACTTTAGAAGTTGTTACGATATCAAAAAATCCTTGCTGCGAAACGCGCCTCGCGACGTTATGCTTATACAAGCGAGTCCGCCGCGCCCGCCTGCCTTACACGCATCGGTGGTTCAGTGGTAGAATGCTCGCCTGCCACGCGGGCAGCCCGTAACTTAAAATTACGGTACCTACTAAAAAATCCTTGCTGTGTAAAACAATTGGAAAATCCTTATTGAAACTACGAAAATGCGGGTTGCATTAGGGTTTAATTAATTTTCACATTATCTTAAGTGCTTTGCAAACATACATTATATGAATAATCCAGTAGTAAAAGCGGGCGAAGCCGCAATAGGGTCGCTAGTATATTATAAGAAAGTATTTACAATTTTAAAATTTTGATTTTTATTCTCTACTATATGAAATTATATAAAGGTCGATTTTAATAATTTTTTTTACTCTTTTGAGTATATAACGACAAAGAACGTATTTAGCAGGTTTACACTCTAGCCTATGTTATGTATTTTAAAGTTTATAAACTCTCAAAGAAAAAATCTGTAATCCAAATTAAAAACTATTAATATAACCATAGAAGACTAGTATCAGAGGAGTATTCAAATATTTATATTAATTATATAATATTTTCATATGATTACATTAAAAATACATCTTTTTTCAATTTTATAAACAATCTATTTTGTTATAGACAAAAAACTTCTCTCCGGTCACGATGTAAGCGAAGGAGGCTTTATAACTACAGCCCTAGAAATGGGTATAGGCGGTTTACGGGGACTCGAATTAGACTTGCAAGTTGAGAACAATATATCCGCCATTGAAGCGCTATTTAATGAAGAATTGGGAATTATAGTAGAAGTTGCTCAAACTAATGTGCAATCTGTCCTTAGTGAATATAACAAACAAGGTGTTAAGGCCAAGGTGGTAGGCAAAAGTGGAAAATACGGAATGAACTCTGAGGTAATATCATTGTAAACTATGTTATTTAATAATATAATTATTTGAGGCCAACGATGCCACGCTGTGATGTGCTGGCCTGATGTGATGGCCACAATGTGCCACAGCAAGACAACACAATGTGTTTCTGTGGCACATCGTGTGACTGTAAGCGCGGCAGTTGTGCGTTTATAGTGTATTTTACTACAATTTAGAGATTTACTATTGTACTAAATTATTTTGTGAAATTTTCTTAAAATATTTTTTATGTGTTATAGGTAAAAGTTAAAGTAAATGGCAAATTGGTTCTCGATACGAAACTCATTAAGGTCTTTAGAATGTGGGAAGAAA
>HE671303.1:17912-48904 GCA_000313835.2 Heliconius melpomene melpomene | reverse complement strand
ATCTTATTAATATTTAATTTTTCAACACGTGTTTTAGGGCTAGATGTTCCCTTTTTGGGGCATATAGTGACCTCGGAAAACTTTCGCCAATTCATTTGTACCAATAATGGGATGAAAATATTGTAATTTTTCATACTAAAAAATATTGTAATTTAGTAACATGCGGACTTATGCTCGAAAATCAACTCGAGGTTATGTGTCATATGAGTTGATGCAAAAAGCAGCGGATGTAGTTTTCAAAGATTGCAGGAATAAGATAAAAACTATTACCAAAGAATTACATATACATATTGAGCGCGAAAAGCTATAAAATCTTTGTTTATTATTTTGGTTTAACAAAATCAAAATAAGTTTTATTTTATGTAAAATTATCTTTTACTTTTTAGTTCGTTGTTTTTCGGTTCGGATTTTTTTTTGTTCAAAATTAATTCTTTTTACGATTTTCAGTGATAAGTAGCCTTAAAAGGATACTATCTGCTATCTACTATAAGGAGTCAAGTTTTACATATCATAACGACTGTATGACGACATATGTAAAACTTGACTCAATTAGGTATTATTTTTGTGGAAACTAACATTTTGGTATATTGACAAATAAATACATATAAAATATTCGGGCGAATTGGAAACCTCTCCCTTTTTTAAGACGGTTGAAAATAAAAACATCTTTTTTGAGGTTGGTTGAAAAGAAATGCAACGATGCGGATCTTACTTCTGACAATAAGGTTATCAAAGTTTTCACTTTAACTATTGTAGTATAATTAAAATTTGCCAAAATAAAAACAAATTTTCTCAATTTTGACCGGATCTTATAATTGGAACCTAACCAAACTTTCATCAAACTATCCTTGAAGTGTACCCTTTCAAACAAAAAAAGAATCATTGGAATCGGTTGGCGTGATATTGAGTTATTCGTCCATTTGTCGCACACATACCAATACAAATTTAATACTCATGTGATTTTCTCGTAGATACAATTGTCAAAAATGGACCAAAAAAAATTGGTCCCCACATGGGAAGCACTACCTTTCAAATAAAAAAATCATCAAAATTGGTTCACCTAATCAAAAGTTATGAAGTAACATACATAAAAAAAACAGTCAAATTGATAATCTCCTTTTCTTACAGAAGTCGGTTAAAAAAGATTTGCTTTTGCGCCTAGTGATTATTATGATACTGTTGATTATTCCTTAAATAAACAGGCTTTGTTCGATTATTTATTGTTCTTTTATTTTGCAAATAATAGCCTTAAAAAATATGGCAAAAATTTACCCCGGCCTGTTAACAACTTGCCCCAAATCGGGGTAAGTTGTTAGTTTCCGACTTCAGTCATAAAAAAAATCATAATAAAAAAGTCTTACAAAGAATACCCCAAATTACTGTTTTAATTGCAAGTCTAGATATGTAAGTTGAATTTGATCATATTGTATAAATACTGAAACCAAGTATTCATAGCAATATTTGAGGTTAAAAAAAATCGGAACTTTTGGCCCCGCTCTCCCCTACTTTTCCTATTCTTTCGCTATAACAATTTCAGCATTAAATATTCATTTTAGTATTCATATTTTTGTAAGGTTAGATTCATCAAGGAAATTAAATATTTAATATTTTCATTTACTTACTGTGGTTTCGAGGCAAAGCATGGCGGTAAGTTCCGCCACTCATCAGTCAATGCCTTCAGGGTTTGACGGCAGGTGTTCTACCACGCTATATGCGGGATATTTTAATTTTATATTAATGTTCAGTTAACAAGAGATTAAATTAAAAGCTGTTAATTTTAAAAATATTTCACATACTTTATTTCAAGCTTCAAATATAAACCCAGCAACAATTGCAATTAATAAATAAAAAGATTTGTGTAACAAAAAGCTATAAAAACTTGAAATTGCTCTTGGCCTATTGTTACAGTCTCCAAGCTGAAGTGCTCTTATCCACCAGACAATATGCATATTCACCGCACCTTTACAATACGTGAGTACTACGATGGAGCATACAAATATTACATACATACATATCTACTAATATACATATAAAGATTTATTATTATATATTTAAGAAGAAAATATAACGGATATTATATGAGGATGTTATTTTATGGATCTTAAAAACTTAGTCTAAACATATTTAGACAAGTATAAAATTGTTAATTTTTGGAAGATATATTCTTGGAAGATTGGTATTAGTTTGCGTTTTCGTTTCTTAATGAAATGAAAAAGCAATCTCGAACGAGCAAGCTCGACTTTCTACAATTCAAGCTTTTGTTAACCGTAAATACCTGCTTTAAAACAATCTTATTTTATAAGGCAGACATAGAAGTTTGGCATATGTAGTGATATAATATTCCGTTCATCACTAACTTGGATATTAAATAACGAAATGATAAAGAAAACAGTTTCAAAACTGATTCGTCATCACAACAACATGCTAGTTTTATATATTACTAAATATCTCATACAAAATATACGTACCATCTCGAGTTAAGGCAGCTTCTTAAAACGATATGTAACGATTTCCAGCGTATGGCATCTTCCAATAACAAACTGACTTGAACCACCTCGTACCGTTATAACAAACCCCACGAGGTCTACTTAGATGCCATTTATATTCATATCACCATGTATTTACATTTCATCCCGCAAGTACCGTTCGTGGAAGACCTTTTTCTAAGGGCTTCTGCTTTTCCAGTGAAATCCTTCGGTAAATGGATATAGGTAAAGGACTAATCAGAAAGTTTGGATATATTTGTATGAAACTTGTATTGTAAACCTCAGCTTAGTTATTATTAATATCTGTATTTATTATTATTATTAACAAAATTATAGTATATGCTGTTGGGTATGTTTAAGGCGTATTTAATAGATATTTAAGACAATTTTGTTGAAATTCAATATTAGATACTGCACTACTGATAGAAAAATATCTTTACTTGAAATGTGAGATTTGCAAATGGTAATGTTAAGCTTAGTAATGGTTATAGTAAAAAAATCTGCTTTACGCTGTATCCCGCACACAGCAGGGTAGGCAGGGATCCTAGTGTTAAGGCACTCCATTCCCCACTGAATTTTTGGAGGCATTGCGTGTTGAGTGGCGGGACGCGCTTTGCCTGGAGCGAAGAAATGGAAATATACATTTAAATAAAAATTTCATTTTATCGAGTGGGGATCGAACCAACAACCAGTCGCGTTTATAGTCACACTTTGTGCTTCTGCGCCACGACTGGCCTCATAGTTATAGTAACTTATAATTTAGTTGATTGTGATGAATAGAGTGGCTTTCTGTTTTAGTTCCATGCAAATTAACATGCAAACAAGTAGCAGGATCGTGACGACGAATACAGTTCGGAAAATAAGTGGAAAAATGAGGGTCGTAGCTGATTTAAATTTTCGCAAAATACATTTACAATGTCATTTAATATTTAATTGTTTATAATATTTTCATCTCATATTGTAACTATTTATTATAGATGCACAAGGCATCGAGAGACCATTACATTTTCAATATTTTTGTGTTACCTCGATTTTTAAATTAATGTATATACGAGTAGGTATATCCTTTTTATTCTGATATACAAAATAGTAGGCTACCGTCACTGTAATCGTCAATTATGGCCTATTTAAAAATACATAGTACCCAATGAAAAATAATGTATCATTTTATTTATGCAGACCGTAAAACAAATAAATTGTAAATATTAACATTCCCCTACTGCATTTCAATTCAATTCACAATTTATAGAATTTTAATATGTAAATTTATTTATATTTTTTTCTTTAATAATATAAAGAAAAATAAATTGTAACAATGCTAGGTCATAAACATACGTACAATATCGACAATACAGTCCACTATATGAATCTCCATATCCATATTATATAGAAGTAACAAGAACTATTTATTCAGAAGAGCCTCGTACAAGACAAGACCGATATGAATATTGCATCAAGAATTTAATATTACCGATAAGCAGTTGAAATATTTCGCGATAGAATGTTATAACAGAAAATAACTTAAACGTTTAACGTTTTACGTAAACTTACGTAATAAAATTGTTTTTTTAATTTTTTTATTTTAAATTACAAATAATATAAATCTGACATATACAGGACGAAGCGTCTGCACTCTTTTTACGAGCGGCATATAAGGAAAAATATTTCAATTCTTAACCAAAAAAAATCATTAAAAGACGTCAATAGTTTAGACGTACGCAGTTACGAATAGATACAAATACGAATAAATACTAAACGTTAAGTATTATAAAAGAGATATAAAAATAAAACATTAAAAAAAGAAAAAACGAGACAACCAGTTACCAGTTACCCATATTGTTAGAAGGTGATAATGTATTTAAGGCAATATTACTTACAAGGAAACAACGTTACAAAAGCAATTTTGGCATCGCATATTGGCTATTAACGGATGTTGGTGATGTTTTTGAGTTTTGCTATAAGGATGTTAAAACTTATCACGTTTATATACAGCTAGGGTATTTAGAAGTTTATTATAATACAATAGTAGTAGTCAATTTATTATAAACTAGTGGACCCGGACGCGGCTACGCCTGCTTCAACTATAGGAATATTTATTAAATATATTCATGAAATTATTTTCAATTCTCAATAGAATTAGTAAGAAAATATAAGCTCAAATAATCAAAAAGAATAATAAGTAGATACACATTATTAGAAAAAATTATCTGAGTTATTGAAATGAACTAACAAAAGGATTAAAAGTAACTAAAGGATAGCTATTCTTAATATTAGAAAAAGTACCTAAAGTTTTCCGTACGTGTGTACATAGATATCGACTCTACGAAATAACTAAACATTTCTCTCTATTAAGTAGGATAATTTTAGCGGGCAATATCAAATAAAATAAGAAGAGAATCAAAGTGTAGCTTAAATTAATTATAAACAACAAATAAAGTTCGTCAACGTCATCTGCCCGTTCGCGTCGGTCATGCTGTGCCGCCCGCTGGGTGGCTAGGTCATTTGGAATCAGTGACATCTCCTTAATTATTTATTAGTATGTTATACAGTAAACTATAATTTCAATCTAGATAAAATGCTAAAAGTGACTATTAAATTTATTTTCATAAGGATGAATATCAAAACGTCGCGGTAGCGGTCGCGTAGCAACGACGGTTGTTATTAACATGGCAGAATAAATTGCATGTCAAATTAGAATGTACTTTAAAATATATTAGTATATATGTGTAATGTAATCTTATATAGCCTATAGCACTTCTGAAGAATGCAGCTTTCATACAAAACAAAAACAATGAAAATCGGACCAGCAAATCCAGAGATCTTAGCGTTCAAACAAACAAACAAACAAACAAACAAACAAACAAACAAACTCTTCCGCTTTATTATATTAGTATAGATAGATATAATTTTTAATAATGTATACGTACTTTTAAATGTAAGCGCAGAAAATTAACTGATAATACAAACAAATATTTATTTTTCAGTGGGAATCGAATCCATGGCTTCAGGTTTTTTTATTTACAAAGTTTTTCCAAAGGCCACACAAGCATGTGACAGGGAAAACACGACAGGTTGTAGGTTCAATTTCCATTCGAGGAAAGAAAAAAAATATATGCGACGAATGCCTCCAGAATTCACCGGAAAGTGGGGAGCGGAGTGTTTTAACACTAGGCTACCTCTGCCTACATGCGGGATGCAACGTGAAGTTAAAAAAAAAATGCACAGATTAACAATATGTTGTGATATAAGTAAAAGCTACTTTTATACTAATTTACGCGCCCTGGGTGTTCCCAACTCAATTTTGGTACAAAAATATGGCAAGTTAGCAAACCGTCAGCACACCTGCGCATGAATAACGTTTCTCCATTTTCCCCTAATACCTTTAATAAATCTTAGGAAAGTTGAGAACATATTCATATGTAAAATATATTATTACCAAAGAAATTTATGTTTTAAACAGGTAATTATATGAAAAGTATATTAATATAAAATATTGTTAGAGCGGCCTCTCGTGGCAAAAATGTATAACTGCAGTGTGACAGTTTGTGGGTTCGATTCCCATTCGAGGAAATTAAATATGAAATATTTTAATTTCTTCACTGGTACCAAGGCAAAACGCGGTGTTTAGTACCGCCATTGAACACGCAACGGAAAATGGTGGACAGAGTATCGGCGAGAAGCTGAAAAAAATATATGTATATTGAAAAACTCTGAAATTGTTATTTAACAACTGAAACTGTTATTTTCGCGATTTTGTATGAAACGCGAATTATTTTAAACTTAGTGCACTTGACTATCGAATGACGTGCGTTTAAAAACTATAATAAAATGAAACATGTATCGTAATAAATAACATGTACATGTTAACGAAATTATTTCACAAATGTGACATTTTGCTTATTACATTTCGGCCAATGCGGAGTTTGTGAATAATTAAAATTGTTGAAATGTATGTATGTACGGACGTCAACCGCATTATTTTAATATAAATATGAATAATAGTCACCTATTTCAATTATTGAATTAAAACGACAAATTGCTATCATTATATTAATATTTAATATACTAGTTATTTAATTTGAAAAATATTTTTGATGTATATGTTCGGTGTGTTCGGCCAGTGTAAACTGTAGTTGCCAAATCTGTGGTTGCTCTTGGACAGAATCGAAAAATACGGAATGTTGTTTTTTTATGTATGGATTTTTTATTATTTTTTTATTTATAAAAATTCCAACGCTTCATGATATTATGTGTTTTATATTTCCAAAAATAATAAAAACTGTATTCCTGGAAATATCAAATAATGGGAACCCAGATATTAAAAGTTTTCTTACTATCATTAGGTAATTGGCTTAACATAAAAAAGAAAAAAAAAAAGAAAACACTCGAAAAGTATACAATTGTACCTCAAAGCCTCGTATCACCCATTAATCATAGGTACAACACGTTTTTTACTACCAAAGGGTGCTTTTGAATAGCACCCCTTCCAAATATTGGTTTTTGTCCTAAGGTCCAGTAAGAGCAAATCCTTGTTTTTCCATTGATAATACGCGCACGTTCGCGATATCTTCACTTCACGTGGAAGCCTTTACTATAGTCTATTATATCACAACGTCATTAAGCCCTGAATATAAAGTGAGGGAATGACAAAACAGGAATTAATTTCAGATATGTCGCACGGTACGTTGAACACCCTAGTGTGGACATACGATCGTTTCAATTAGTTTATAGTAAGAGTTTACCATTAATTTTCATATTTTAATATTGTAACATATTACAGTAAAAAATAAATAATGTAAAAAGTATAATTATCGCATCATATGACTATATTTTAGTTTCAAAAGACAAAATATGTAAAAATATAAACACTATAGACATGGGAAGTGTTGCCCATATTCGCCACGCTAGTGTTGGCGAGCGCAGGGCCGGGCCCCCTTGCACTGGTGACGCTGCTGCCCGTCACCAGCCTAATTTGAAGCCTGGCTGATTGGATGGTTATACCGCCATCGTTCGGTCGTCAGAGCCTCCTTCGTAGATCAGCAGGATGCACCACGGGCAGGTTAGGTTGACTGTTTGAGGGCACTTAGATATTATGACCCCCTTGCATCCCTACATTATAGATTTATATGAAAATCTAACAGAAATAAGAAAATCCACAATTATAATATTTAGTAAGCTTCTTAAAAATTGTACATATTTTTTATTATTAATTTATTGACTTTATTTTAAATTCATACATTTTGAAATAAGAAAAAAACATAGCATACAAAACAAAATGCAACCAAAAACACAAAAATATTATTCCACTAAGAAGTTAGAACAAATTCAAATAAATTATGCGAAGTTGCAGCACAAGTCGCCCAAACTTTAGAGCCGTGTGTATCTAACAAGTGCGATAACAGCCACGTCTGCGGGGAATGTGAGGAAATTCGCTCAATTATGTCTCCCCAACAGCTTTTTAGCTTGTTTATCAATCAATCTACGATCTGTGATAACCGCACCTTATATAAATAAGTGCTATTGTTAATGCATTAGCTACACTTATTATTCAATTATGTTGATAAAGTTAATTTGCTTAGCAACGATTACTTGCAGTTGAGTTATTACTTAACAAGAGTATACAGTTTTTGAAATTTTGAAAATTAAATGTTATGTACGTCTTTCTTAACTAAATATTATATATGTCTGGTTGTACGTAATGGTTTTAAATTCGGATTTGCCAGAATCATTTATTTGTATACATTAATTACTCTTTGAGTTCCCCAAGCAATCTCTATAAGCATATAATATAAAGGTTTCCGAATTCCGGTTTACTAATTAATAGAAAAAAATTTAATAATTTTTAACTTTTATAAAGAATCTAAAAACATAAACTATATTTCTAAAATGAACGTACCTACTGTTAATTCAATTAATTGGAAATTTATTGAATGTGATGCACTTTGAATAGAATTATGAATTAATTTTCATTACTGGCGAGCGCTTTAGCAACCCATAAACATTGAAATTTAGGCCAAATAACCGACGTTACATACGATTTTATTTGCACACAAAATGTAATCTCAATAATTGGATTTATATGTAAATATATCTATTTACTACCGGCATTTATCGAATGTTCATTTTACCGAATTCAATGGTAGATAGCGTTCCGCGATAAATTATTAATGTAACTCTTCGTACAATTATAATAATAATAAAGTTTTTTTTTGTTAACTCTATGTTGATTTCATAATTACTATACTAAAATTTTTTTTTATACATAGTAATATATAAACTATATAAATGTGTATATAAAGACACCAAAAAAAATCTATTTGTGGGTTATTGTAATGTAGATATTATATGTAATAGTCTCCTTTCCACTAATTTAACATATATTTTTAGATTAATTATATGTCACAGAAAAACATCAATGATCGTCGTCGTATATAAATCGTCAAAACATTATATGCGTCTCGATTCTAGCTAGAGTCACTTTCTATTCTGCTTCACGCCATAACTCGCATATAGAAGGATAGGCAAAGAGAACCCACTTCCCACGAAGATTCGAGACAGCGTGTTAAGTGACGGGATTCAACTCTGGACTATGTATTACTAAATGACTTCATGTGTGATGATGCTATTTCAAGTATTAAAATAAAAAAATGTCATCTTCAAACTAGCAAGATTCATGAATTATTTCAACATCCCTACAAGTAGCGAAATTTGTAGCACACCCTTGAATTTTTCTGCTCAAGATATTATAGTGAGATACCAATTAGAACTGCTCTTAAAACGTATAGTTTGCCCTTGTAGTATGTAGGTACATGTGTACATATATACAGCGTGTTTGGTTATTGCGGCACGCGACTGACACGTGCCAGGAGGAGAACACGTCGTTAGGTACCTACCTCGGGGAACACTTGGTTTTTATTGACTTTTTGGTTTTGTCGCACTCCTGGCTATATTTTATGATTTTTTAATTTTAATTTGTTAATTTTTTTATTTAATTATTATTAAATAAAATTTCAAAATTAAATTGTAAAGAATAAATTGGAATGGACCAATAAATGCAAAAAACGAAATAATTTTTTTATTGAATATTTTAGTTTTTCTATCGACGATTATATTTTCTTCTTAATTTATTTATATATAACGATATTATGTATTAAATGTATGTTATTGTATAAAAATGCAATTTTAGAAATACAATAATAATGTGCAAACCTATTTTGTACCATACACCAAAAGGAATAAGAAGGGTGAATTTTAAAATCTCAACTTTGAAATCTCAAGTGTGTATACTATCTATATATATAAAAGGACTTGTCCTCACTGACTGAGGTAAGACGCACGCACAGCTGAAACCGCTGATGGTAGAAACGTTAAATTTGGACAAAAGTTTACTTTCGTAATCTGGACATCCACTAAGAAGGGATTTTGAAAAATGTTAACCCTAAAGGGGTGAAATAGGGGTTCAAAGTTTGTATGGAAAAAAATTTAAATCGGCACCGATTTTTATAAAATTTGAAATTTAGATTTTTAAAAGTATTTAATTGAACACGTGTTTCATCGTTTTCTAGAATTTTTCCCCTAAAGGTGCAAATAAGGGGTTGAAAGTTTGTATAGGTTTTTTTAAAATCGTCACCAATTTTTATAAAATTTGAAATTCAGACTCTTAAACGTATATAATTAAACATTTGTTTCATGGTTTTCTAGAATTCACCCCCTAAGGGTGCAAATAAGGGGTTGAAAGTTTGTATGGGAAAATTCTTAAATCGCCACCGATTTTTATAAAATTTCATATTTAGACTCTTAAAAATATTTAATTGAACATATGTTTCATGGTTTTCTAGAACTCACTCCCTAAGGGTGCAAATAAGGGGTTGAAAGTTTGTATGGAAAAATCTTTAAATCGCCACCGATTTTTATAAAATTTGAAATTTAGACTCTTAAAAATATTTCATTGAACACATGTTTCATGGGTTATTAGAATTCACCCTTAAATACGCAAGCGAAGCTGCGCGCGTCCGCTAGTACTGTATATATCTTTAAAGTAATAAATATATAAATATTGAGTTTTTATTTTCAATTTGTACCTACGTCAAAATTCACATCTGTATTGATTTATTTCTTATAATAAAACTATAAAGACGTTGCTTTTATAATGATGTATTATAATTCTAGCTTTACCTAAATAAAAATATAATATTTTCGACCAATCAAAGTAAGCGTATAAACTCCTTTCACATTACCGAAGGTTTAAGATACAGTAATGGCTTACATTTGTCAGTGCCATCGAGCCGACTCATGATGGTGTTCCATCCATGGTGTCACCTGAAAATCTTGATTAATTACTAACTGCCCAACCTATTTGGAATCGCTATCTGGTATACTATATGGGTAGCGTATATAGTATGGAGATTACTTGCTCATTAAGTTGAATATTATGTTACTAACATCTAAGGAATAAGCGAATTTACTGTAAATGAGGCCAGGAAAGCTGCTATTTCAAAATTTCGTTATATTTTTTGTTATTTTACCTAATCTTAAAACAAAGTCACAGATACATTCAGAAGGTATGATTTTTTTACAATTGTATACAAATAAGTAAATAATCATCAACATTAATTAAAGCAATCATCACAAATAGCTTACGTTTTCAAAAAGGTTAAAGGCTTACTTTTCCAAATGTACATTTTTAGCAATAAACTTAATTTTTTTATCTGTGCTAAAAAATATTATCACCCACCAAATTCATATTTATAAACCATCTAATTATCATTAAATGAATCGTTATACCCCAACACCACAACCAAAATAAGAACACTTATGAAGTGACAACGGAAAGTTTCCTTTCCTGAATAATGGCTGCCTACTTCCGGTGATATATTTCCGCTATCTCGCCGGCAACATGGCGTTCGCGTTTCCGCTTGACCGTTATGGTGTGTTAATCGAGCATTAAGTCTGGCAGATGAAAAACTATCTAAAGACAACCTTTTGGGAAGATAATTTCCATATTTATTACCACCTACTTCAATATTTATAAAGGAAGTATTGTACCGGGTGGCGGTTTGTACACCAGAGTATATTTACGAATATTTTGTGATATGGAGATGATGACAATTTGTATAATATTTTTTAATGTCTTTGGATAGGTAATTCGTGGAACCTAACACAGCTTCGCCGCGACGGCCTCAGATATTATATATTTGCTTATTATTATAACAGTACATACATATTATAATAGTAAAAGAAAGCGAATAACTATGTAATTTTAGGGTAACTAACCCTAGCCTAACAACAACTTCACTCAGCCAATATGATCGACAAATGAAGTTGGGTCGCAAATGCTTGAAAAATAAATATGAGATAATTCTTAATGGAAACGTCTACTTATCTTTTCCCTTATAATAAAGCTTCTTTTGCGTGAAATATTAATAATAAAAGACAAAAATCATTTTTGTAAAGAATAAATCTTCCAAAGTTTGAAATGTTCAGTGTGAAAGTTGGAATATTTGGCTGTTTGAAAAATGGAAGTGCTCAATCACTTCGCAACAAGTAAAGTTCGTGCAACGTAAAAAGCTTCGAAATAAACTTTTAATCAAATGTTTTGTGAAAAAAGTTGTAATATTTTCAAGAATAATACATACATTATATATGAATTGAAATTTTGCTTAAATATAATGAAAATATAGATATTTTGATTATTTTCGAAAAAACTCAAATAACATTTGACATATATAAAGAAACCTATTATAATATTTGACATATTAGGTATAATTCATATATTATGTCAATTTTAAATTACACAAGTGAAAAGTCCCCCCATTAGAATCTCAGTTTCATACCAGACATTATTGTTTGGGCTCCCTTGTCTGCCATCTTTTGTTATTATTCTAGCTTGCCTCCAAACAAAAGAACATTCTTGTAGCACAAAGACGTAATTATAGAGACGGTGCTATGAAACTGATGCTTTATAGCCTATATATTTCCAGACTAATTGTATAATAAATTATTGTTTACATTACTTGGTTGTAATATTATTATTATACTGGAATTTAACTATATTATATTGATTTTCACTATAAATGTATTAAATAAGAACTATTCATATACTTCTATTTCAAATCTGTGCTAGGCAGTGTCGAACATCGAATTGACCTTCTATATGTCTTAATTGATCATAAAAATAAAAAAATCAGCATCATCCTGTATCTCACACATAGCAGGATAGGTTTAAGGAACCTAGTGTTAAGACTCTCCGTTCCCCACTTTCCGTCGAATTTTAAGAGGCATTTCATTTCATTTTTTTTTCAACATGTTGAGCAGTGGAAGTCATCACCGAGCTTTTGCCTTGGTTAGTTGGTTTTTGCCTTGCCAGACCGAAGAAATGATAATACATATTAACAAATAATATTTCATTTTCTCGAGTGAGGTTCGAACCGACAACCGTCACGTTACAGTCACACTCTTATGCCCCTACGCCACGGCGACCTCATAAAACTAGAAATAAGTAATATTTTTTCTTAGAGCCAAAGCAATAAACGAGGTAACGAGGCAGCAAAGAAATCAATTCCACTTACCGTAGTTCATCAACCTATAATTCAATACGTATTGTTTCATTAAGGAGTCGCTTGCAGAAAATACACGCAATAATACTCTTCATACATGTAATTTAAGAATTTTCTTTTCCTTTTCCTTTTCTTTATTTCTACGCTTGTAATTCAAAAGTCCTTATGTCACGGGCGAAGCACGACGTAAAATAAAAATAGGGTGTCTATAACCACTAACGAGAAATAAAATATGAATCGAGTCTTTTGTCTATTTTTAGTATTTGTGCGGTAATTTTGTGCGTTCTATTCGTCTGGTGTATTTTAATCAGATGATTTACTTATATTTTGAAATTTTTGTTTTTTCTTTATTTATATAAGCTAATATTTTTTGAAACCTATTTTCTACGACATCATCATTATTTTAGAATAGAAACCTTTTAGAGGGAGTGCTATTATGGTAAAAGAATGTAATTCTTTTGGAGTACGTATAATAAAACCTATTAAAATTGTATTTATTAATGTTTCAATAGTGTTTAAATTATCAATTAATAGATTAATCAAGAGCGATCTCATTATATTTTTTAACGGTAGCTCTCTAAAGATTTAGCACAATTTACTAAATGAAATATTGCACATGTTACCCAGACTACCCAGACTTGAACCCACTACCAATATGCACATTTAGATAATTTTTAACATTGACATAACATAGTAAAGTTAAAATAAAAATATTTCCACCATTTTCCTCTCAACATTAAATACACATAAAGGAGTCGTACATTCAAATTCAAATAACGTAATGGGTCCCAACAACCACAGTTGAATACAGTACAAAAATGCCTCGGCGGCTTGTGGCTTTACTTTCTACCGTCCTGGCACTTATGTAAATACGACCTATATTTTCTTGTAATGGCAACGCTCTGACATCAACCGATATGTGGATAGGCCAAAGCAGTGCTAATAAACTGTTAAAAGGTACTTATACATATATGTGGGTAATTGCTGTATAATTCTTGGAGTTTTGATGTCAAGACCAGAATTTATGAATTTTGCTCTTCATTGGTAATATTATTGAGAATCAACTCTTGATTTTAATTTTGAAGAAAATACATGCAAAGCATATAGCTTAGCTTATTTGCTAAGTTAGTGGCTAAGTTTAAAGTAGGAATATTTTTCGTTGTACAATCCTCACACACCATATTAGACGGCTGTTCCATTTGAAGTAACGAGAGTTAACGTAAGGTCCTACAAGCAAAGCTTAGTCTGTTATGAATATTATATTAAAAACTGTGTATATAACGCCATTTACCATTCCCTTTGAATTGTCGTACGTGTTAAGTTGGAAACATAATTTATTAATAAGGTTAGAAAATGTTGTAAGAGCATGAGAGATACACCGAATAAAATTTGTACATGCCTTTTTCTTATTTATGAAAATATCTAATTTTATTGCAGGTTAAGTTTACTATACTATAATAAAGAAATGATAAATTTCTCTGTTGTACATTTTTTATTCAGGAACACTTAATTACAGACCGTAGAAATAGTTCGATATAGAAAGCTGAAGCTCAACACTCATCCTCTCTCTCTAGCAGTACTTTCGTTTGAACGGAAAAAGAAAAATTTTATCGGTCCAATATGAAAAAATGGAACTAAATCTTTTTTTCATTATAAACAGTGAAAATCATGCTTACCATAGAGAAAAATATATTTTTAATGTAAGAATTAAAACGATGACTTTTACAATAACACACAGATACACTTAGATTATCTATTTTAAAAAAATATCTAAATTTAATTTTATTCATATTCCGTACGCAAAAATTGGTGAAGTTTCATATATTTATAACTTAGTAAGTAAAATCTTTTTCGGCGTATGCATGAAAGAGCATAATTAAAAGTCTTCTTAATTAGGCCGAGGCGGCACAATATGCTCCAAAGTTATAAGACAATAAGAAGGAAGTAATTAAAACATTAACGTTCAAAATCGGATGCTTTCGTCCGCTCATTACAGGGCTCAACAAGTTTGACTTAATTTCTGAAGAAGACTTTTTCATTTTATATTTTGAATATTGTCTTTGAAATATTTTTATGTCTTTACGCATGTCCTGTATTTGGACGCGCAGAAAAAGGCAGCCTGTAGTAGAAACTTCCATTCCATTCCATTACACGATCATTTCTGAACATGAGACATTAAAAGGACTAACTTGACCTGACAGACCACGTTTTATCATCCCTAGGACTTCTTCAGGTAGGTAAGTACATCACAATTAAAAAGAATTATAATAATTAACTTTTTGAATTGATTATAATTTTTGACTTAATCGTGGATATTTTATTTATAGGTTTGTAGATATATAGATATGGTGGATACGTTTGGAATGTTACAGCATTTTTCCTAGCTTAGTATTGCATGCAGGATGACGAAACTCAGCGAAGCACTTTGCGTAATCCTATAGGAATTACCACTAATCGATTACACTGAATTATTTATGATGGACCTAAAAGACTAATTGACGGATTAATATGTACGATTCCTCTAAGTTCCTACACCTAGTGTTAAGAACTCCGGTTCCTAATGAACCTGCACCTTATACACTACTATACCTTGTATTTCATCACAAGTTATTATGGTGCAGTGAAACAGTGATGATTGTAAGCTAAGTTAATGAGTTCGCTCTCCATTCATCTTCAAAGAATTTTTCTCTCTTTCTCGTCCTGGTAACAAAATATATAATACCGAAAAAACTAATTTAAACAGTCAGAAACCAACCGCATTATAAAGAAAATATTTACAATTAATATTAAAAGATAATAAAACCTATTATACTAGCTACAACAGGCATTTGACGATTAAATGTCAATGAACTAATCAGCAAATGGTTTCTAAAACAATATTTACACAGCGTACATAGGTAGTATGTATGCTGGTAGAGTGTATGGGGTCAATAGCTTTCATACCAGGTCTGCAGCAAAACTGAAAACTAGCCGCTATTTATTCAAATTGTTGGACGTCCTCACGTTTGGGGACGGTTTTAACCCAGTTACGAACAAGTAGCAACTCAAACAGCTGCTTCATTCATATTTAGCGGAAAATAAAATGTGTTATATTTTTTTTAAATATGACTTCTGTAAAATTTTATTATTTATAAATACTTGTATAAAATTTTATAACTGCAATAGCAATATGTTGATTTAATTTTAAACATTTTTTTATTTCATAGCGTCGATAGATATGTATATACAATTAAACATATTTACCTAATAGGTAATGTTAATTAATTAGCTAAAGCCTTTTATTATTAGGCAAGTAAATATATTTCTGTATTTCACTTCTACGATATCGAGCATCGTCGTGACGATATACGACATCTAATTGGAACTGTCTTACGCAATTGAATCCCGCAACGACAGATTGCGGGATTCAATCACTGAAGGGGCAAATGTTTAATATGTACAGTAGTATGTACTCGTATATAGTGGCATGATCAGGGCTTTTCTGTCTAAAGCAAATATAGTGGGTTCAAATTCGTTTCTGATATTACTATGTTAAGTAGTTTGTGGTTAGCGAGATTAAATTAGAGTTAGTTTCACTTTGCTTGGAAAATCTTTGATCTACAAGAAAATTGCAAATCGTGTTTCTTAAGTTGACCAGGGTAATCATTTAAATAAAAACATTATTTATATTAACACTATACAGATAATGATAACGGACTATTCCGAAGAGAAAGAAACTACTAAAAAAACTATTAAAGAAAGACTGTCAGTATATTAAATATCAAGACCGATATGTATATGCTTAAACACTTTACTCACTTGATGCAATAATGTTTTTTTTTTAAATTAAACCTTTTACTTTTTAAACGGAAACATTTTACACGTTTTTCTAAAAGCGATTTTTCTTAGTCTTGCTTGCTATGAAAGCTACCTTGAACGAGAAAATTCCGCCATAAAGTGTAAATATATTTATGTACATATAACACTTGTGTTTTTAGAGTTCACAAGTATTTTTATAATATCAGAATATTACTTTGAGAACGGAACCAAACGTTTGTTTCGCTATTTACACACGTGCGTGTTCCCACGCTGCTGCGCTGTTATTCAGCATTATGCTAATTTTGTGCACACACAGTGTATTATTGTTTCTAACTTTTGTGCGTGTTGCTGCTTCTCATTCACTTATGATCTATGTATTATATGCTTGAAATATGGATTTATTTAAAAATGTATTTTTTTCAGCTTCACGCTCTATCCCGCATGTAGCAAAGGCAAAGGACGCTTAATAACTTCTATTAATAAAACAGAGCCTTGCATATTTAAGCAATAGGATCTCGACAAATTCTGGGGGCATTGCGTGTTAGTGGCAAAACTCACGCTCGCGCTTTGTCTCGTTACCAGAGCGAGGAAATAAAAATATTAAATATTTCATTTCCTCGAGTGGGAGTCGAACCCACAACCTCTTTGGCATTGGTCCCTTTAATATTCAATTTAGTTTTTTTCAATATTACAATACTATAATGTATAATACATTTATGTACTTACTGTAAACACGTAAACGTAGCGTAGTGGATACAATGCATTTATGTGGGTAGTGTGAGTAGGTCATTTGCCGGATAAATCGGATTTAAATCCCTTTAATACGATATATTATGTAGAACGTTGCAGAACATTTGCGACAACTATTTATTGTGTTACATTAGTTGATTAACAATGGTAGAAGTTTCACGCTTAAAAGTTAAATCTGATAAATAAATATTTATTTGTATAATATAATTAATAATATTAGACCAATATTAAACCTCTATAATATTATACTATCTTAGAAAATTATTATTATAACTTATTGCATACCAGCATGGGGCGGAGCTATCAAAACGACTCTGCTTTCACTTGAAAGAGTCCAAAGATGTGTACTTAAAGTTATACTATCCAAGCCTGTTCGTTTCCCAACAGAAGATTTATATAAGTCATGTAAGGTGTTAACAATTCGACAATTGTTTGTTCTTTGCTCTGTTTTACGAAAGCATCGAGCTACCTCCTTTGATGCTCAGTATATGCTCAATAAACCTAGATCTAATAAAATTTGTCAAATAGAATTGCGTCATAAGGCCTCTTCAAATCGACATCATTATTATCTCAGCCCCACATTATACAATGCTATCAATAATAAAATAACTGTATATCCCTTAAACTCTCACCAATGTAAAATGAAACTCTCTAACTGGTTATTAAATTTAAACAACGACCAAACAGAAGACCTCCTAGCTACCTAAATGAAGTTAATTGTACATATCCTTAACCTTAAGCATACTTATCCAAGCAAGGTTGCATACATACATACATACGTTCATACATACATACAAACATACATACATCATACATACATACATGCATACATACATACATACATGCACACATATAAGCACATATAAACATTACACACATTCTAAATTTACCTAAATATTCTAATTGTTTATTATTATTATTTATTATTTTTTTTTTTTTATGGTCATGGTTTTTAATTTTTAATTTTTATTTTTCTTATATGTATAATTATGCAATTAAATTTGATCTATCTTTTGAAACGACGCTTATGAGGCGGGCGTTAATAACTGCGACACAGTGTCATACTACTGTAGTTATTACCGTCATAAACTGTTTTTGTTATGAACTACAATTGTTTGAAATAAATAAATATTATTATTATTATTGATCTAATAATATCTTATCTTATACATATCTATATCTTTTATTTTCTTTCTTAAATGAAGACTTGCAGTAGATATATTTATACGTACGTATAGAAATATTATCGACATACAGATTTGGTTATTATTATTTTTTTAGCTTAGCTTAGCTTTTCGCTTTACACACACATTGCAGGGTAGGCAGAAAGAACCTGGGAGTGTAGTGTTAAGACACTCCGTTTCCCAATTTCCGCCAAATTCTGGAGGCATTGTGTGTTGAGTGGTTATTATCCTGAATCTATACCGTTTTTAAATTCACTGAATCTCTTTTTAAAGATCTTATAATATGTAGTTATACATATAATTTATCATCTTCTCTTATTTTAAATATAAATTATTAATATAAAATACAGTAAAAGCTTTTGTATTTGTAATTGCAATACAATTAAGAAAACAATATTGTACTTTAAAAGGATATCTACGTTGCTGCAATATTTCTCATTCGTTTTATTTTTCCTGTAATGATGGTGTCGATTTTACCAACATAATTTTAAGTAAGAATACGAGAAAATATAAAGGAGATACTTAAATTGTGCGTACCGTGAAGCATCCGGAACATTATTGTAATTATCTTAAAAGGTAGAATCGGAATAATGGTATAAAACACCATAATATTCGAAGTGTAGTACAAGTTGAAACATTACTGCGACTATAATATAAAGTATAGGTACCTACAAAAAGAGTATTATTTGAAAATCTTTTTTAAAAACAAGTTTTTATTTTTTTTAATGGTGTAGGAATATATATTTTACATTTTTCTATATATTTTCTTTTTTCTATATATTTTACAAATCAAGCCATTAATTTGATACCTATAATTAAGTGGATTTTGTAATAGAACATAAATAATCACATGAGGATAAGACAGATAAACAATAAAACTCCATATTAAAATACAAATGATAACAGCGTCAATATAAAAAAAAATTAAGAATTAGAATATTAAATTTACTGAAATAAAATTTAAAAAAAGTACAATAATTAAGTCATTTTAAAACTAAAATAATAGTGAAAAAGATAAAAAAATGTCAGTATGTCAACAAATATAAAGTAAAATATCTTATAAATTGAATCGCACCAAGAGATGATAGACGAAGGGCGCATCACGGGGCCGTCTCATTTGCCGCAAACAGGAAAGAGGCGGTCTACGCCACAATGACTAGCGACGCATTATTTACGATAACCGCCGATATATTGACTTTAGAGGAATGAATTGAATAATTATTCAAAGTTACCAACGCCAACTGCTTTATCCTGGTTTAATAAAGGATCGTCAACCCGAAATAAGATTTGTTTTTGAAAAGACCATACACCCATAGACGAAGACCAATTATGAAGAAAAGTATTTCTGAGCTTTAGCAAATATAAATTGTATTCTTCTTATTTACTCAAGTAAAAATCTGACTCCCACTTGGCTTCATTTTTGCTATTAACCCAAAATATTATCACAAAGCTCATATTTATAACCATAAAGTTCTTATTCAAAATAAACGAACCAAATTGGTTATATAATGCTACATAATGAAAAACTAGGACACAATACAATATTGCTACTTTTCATGAGAAAAATGCAAGAATTTACATAAGGGAGAATAGAAACCAAGGCAAGGCAATGCAGGCTTTCATTTCGCCAGCAAAATTGTTAAATGGAACGTGTCAAATCGTCTTATTCCAACTTATATCCCGGACACGCACGCCCAGACGCGGCGCAGGCAGGCGACACACTCGCAGATTGTCTATTATTTATGGCAAGCATGTGACCCCTAGCATTCTGATGCTTTCCCTTCAGTATATTCCAATCTCGCCAAGTTAAAGAAATATGACGATATTATGGACCACCCGAGCTATAAGAACGCCGACCGCGGTCAGCTTGAAAGGGGTGATTTTTTTATTTGCCTAAAAACTCTAAAGCTCGTAATGCTTGCACGAATGAATGAAAATTACAGGGAGGAAACGATGTAGATTTTTAAAAACAAGTCGTACTGAGGGAAAACTGTTGGGAGCGACGCATAAATTAAATTCCGGGATGTTTTGTTTCGTATTGCAATTTTTCGCGTAACTACCTACAATGAAATTTAATATCAAAATGCTCGTCCTTTTTATGCAGCGAGAAGTATTTTATAAATATTTTCTAAGAAATTGAGTTCATTGTCTGTAAATAGCAGCATTCATAAGAGATAAACAATTTAATGCTATTTTAATAAACTCTAAAATGCAGATATAAATTCTTTGTTTTTTTTTCATGAGTAGTCTTATTCTGGTAATATAAAACGTCTGTCTGTTTTAAGGCACACGAAGGTTTATCTTTTTTTAATTTTTAGCGTCACGCAGTATCCTACAAATTTCGATTTTTGGGAACCTAGTGCACTTCCATTCCCCACTTTTACTTACCTACTATAATTATACTAAAATCAATTAAACTATCTCAATTCATCCCTATATACATATAATATGCAATAAATAATACTACTAGAATATACAAGTATGTATTAAAGTCGTTATGTAACAAAGTTGATCTTTTCTGAAGCGGGGCGAGGATTTTTGCAAGGACCGCATTCGAAGTTACCAGCACTTACATATTTATGAGTTTTGTTCCAACCGTACCTTGATATCTGAAAGAAAGTCAAACATTAATGAACGCTTTAATATTCGGTACGTGTGAATAAAGAAATGGATTTTTACATCATAATAAAGAGACCAGACCTTTATATAAAAGGCATTGGAATGTAAATTGGACGAGAACTGAGACTATCCAAGTTCTAGGATGGAAATTAAATTAATTAACTTTATCGCATTTTATCAACGATGTACTTAACTGCGTTTGTTTTAAAGTTAAAATATAAACTAATTTTACTACTAAATTAATTGTCGTATGTTTACTTTAAATAATATTTTACTTAACATAATTTACATTTGATATTTTTTTAAATATTTTAGATATGTGATTTTTAGCAATGAATAATTCTTAGTTCATATGTAATGTAGTGCTTAATCCTTTCGGGGACGTAGGGCTCGTAGAAGGGATTTCCACTGCTCTTAATTTTGGGCAGCAGCCTCCAGATCTTGCCAGCCCAGACCAGTTAAAGCTGCTTCCTTAACCGATCGCCTCCAAGCCAGAGGGTGGCCAGATTTTCTCTTGTTGACTGCGTGCCACTAAGACCTTGTATAATAAATCTATGTATCCTTTAATTTTTTTCTTAGCGTGTTATAAACTTAATAAATTATTACTTATCTATAACTTTCTATAGTAATAATTCTGCGTATGATACAACATATTTATATGTTGTTAATATATTTACCCTTGATTCACATAACTCTTAATATTATCTTAAAGGGACCTAATACTAAATTTATATAACATGATCAGTTAGCTGATTAGTTATGAATTACTGTGCGATTAGCTGGTGACCACGAGTGTACCGGAAATACATTCACCGGAATAGGTTGGCCGTAACTCAGGGAGTGAGCATCCTGTAGGTACACATTCGATAGCCCTGCATGTATTTGAATTTGTTATTAAAGCTTTACTTTACATTGGATCGACATAAAGATCGATATAGACTGACTTTTTACATAATAAGTATGTACTTATGTATAAATTAATAACAGTATTTGTGAGATATTACATTTAAAATATGATACATGTTGTTATTTCTATGAAATTGTATGTTTAATTTAAATTGAAAAACATTATTGTTTTAGATAGATACATGAGACCTCTTCAAAATTATGATGTTTCAATTCATTTCAATGCTCTATAAATTATTTGATAATTCTTCAAAAATTGAATTGTGTGAACCTATGCTGAATAAAAATAAAAGCGCCTGTGAAAAATATCCGAGCAAACTCTGTATTCTGTTTTTGTTGCTTCTATACAAAAGGAGAAAATCGTCAAGTTAAAAAATATTATTTTTTTGTATAAAATAGTAAAGATTAAATAAATCTTTTTGTTAAATTAAGCTTTTAATTATTCATGTAACGTGTACGCTCGCTTGTAGAGTCCGTTTTGGTAAGTTCTGGAATGGAAAAACTTTTTTCAGCCCCAAATCTTTAAAGGCTCATAAATAATTGTTACTGCAAGCTGTTACGCACGAATAAAGTTCATTCTTCTTAAGATTAAAACGAAGGGTCAATCTGCACGTAGGTAATTATGTTACAGTACAAAAGGTAATTTAGGTTTCTCTACTGTTGTGTAAATGTTTAATATTTTTGTATGGTATAAAACAGTGAAATTATTATATACAATTATTGTTATATACCTATACATTTCTAATGATAAAAAAAAAAAAATCATTTAATATTTCTTTATCGTTATGATAAATTATTATTTAAAAATAATAAAACTCAAAATAAGTAACAGTATGTACCAACATTCTCGTAGTAGTGTTATAATATTAAGATTGACTAACGTCATACACGCGCCTGACAAGACCCAAGTCGTGGAAACTTTAGTGTATGTTGAAACTAAGATAAATACAGTTAACTTTAATAGAAGAGTCGTTTTAATAAATAAAATTAATATTATTTTATTTAATATATCTAAACAATTGGTGTTTCGTTATATATTACATAGCTAATAATATAAATCTAGACTGGTCCCAATAGAATTAAGTTGGTTTGTATAACAAAGTTGATTCAATTGGGATATCTGGCTACGCATAAAATGTATATTATAAGTTCGCTTAACTTGCTTATGTGCTATAATTTTAAATTATTTAAATGACAGCGTTGTGACTTTGCGGGACCATACTAGCTAGCGCCTTTGGGAAATGCTTGACACAATGCTATCATTGGGATTTTAAATCTAAGTTAGAAAAAATTTAAGAAATGTTTTCATTTCCATATGTAGCTTAGAAAAAGAGAAGTTCTGAGTTCTGTCAATGAACATTTAATGAGTTCTATGCTGGAAAAAGAAGAGCAAATTAAAATAAACAATTATTTTACTAAACATATTTATAACGCAGGCATCGAAGTTGCTATAGAATAATTTTTAGTTAAGTTGTTATAGAATAATTAGGAGCACTTATAAAAAATAAAAGTTTCAAACAATATATATCCACTAATGTAGGCAGAGATATTACTGATGTTAGCATATAATATATTTCTTCTTTCATGTTCTGCTCATTTTAAATACATTTTATACAGTACAGCCAAAACTGTGTTTCTAAACAAATTTATATTGTAAATATAATAATATACGCGTCTATTTAGTCAATAAGGCCCTTGAGGGCGAATAAATAATAATATAATTAAGTATTCAGTACAAAAAATATTTAACATGAAATTTTACCAACAAATATTATTTCGTAAATATAATTTATTTGGTAAATTATTTCCAGCTGTTCTATGGAATGTTTCGTAAACAACAATATCTAGAAATTGTTACTTACCATTTGCGGCTCAGCTTGGTGCTTAATTTAATAGTTTATCTTGAATTGCGTAGTTAGTGGTAGTGAAATAAATAACTGAGGTGTCTCTTAATGTCTTACGGTCACAAGTTTGTTAATCGTTGGTGTTTATGAGACGGAAAGTGGGCAAAGGAGGGTCATAACACTAGCTAGCTAGCTTTAACTTATAAAAATCTCCTTTTTTATATTTTTCATAAATATAAATCTGGAAACCAGGGTAATTATTTCAATATTAATATTTATCAAGGTAAAAGCAACCAGATATTAAATTCTCGCTAACTCTAGCCGGGTACTTAAAGTAATTCAATTCAAACGCCATGTTAAAAATAATAAGACGTCAGCTTAGCTCTGAGCGTAAATGCTAGAACATTGAAGGCAGCGAAGGCTTTATATCTCCAGGGACCCGTAGCGCCTCTACGACCCGTAGCGACGTAGCGGCTACCGTAACGAGACAGAACTACAACCGTCGTAGACCTGAATGACACCAATATCATTTTATACAAGAATTCAGTATTAGTTGTCTCTTTAGTAGAATATTAGATTTTCACTACTAAAGAAATTTGTATATAATTTGAATGAATAATTGAATTATCCAAGGAAGAAGATACTGTTACATACATTTCAATTACTTATTTAGAACGCGATTATTTTGCCATATTTATAGAAAACAATACAGAACCTTTTGTGTGTGAATCCACTCCCACTAAGCCAGTTTGTTAAATTTATGTATTGGGTTTTACCAAATATAAAATGTACGTCGTTTATATAAAAAAATATATAGTTATTACCACAATTATAACACAACATAATTTATTTAACTATATTACATCAATTATTACTTAAATTATAAAATTATCTTCCAATGTAAGTAAAACAGACGCAACTTCTATACAATCGTAAGGCATCCTGCTCGAACGTAATCAGTATCGCTCATCGCCCCACGCAACCGGTAGTTGGATTTCTTGAACCGTGAAATTTTATCAAGAGAATTAATCTCGTGAAACTTTCCCCCTGGACATCCCACTCTTTTCTCTTTTTTTTATACCCGACCAAATTGATTTCAGTTTTTTTTTTCATAAAAAAAGCGAACAGCAAGAATTAGCTTTGTAGTATTCGTATTATATTTGATTAAAGTCATCATGTAGCATTTTGTCCTCATTTCCGTTTATGTATTTTGCTATTTTTAGATAAAGAGAGAAAATAGAAAAAATATTATTTTTTATCATTTATGTTTATATAGGAGGTTAAATAATAGTTCATTCTCCGAGTGGAAATCGAATCCACAAACGTCGCGTTTGAGCCCCTGCATGCGTTGTTGTTTTTGTTTGATCTTGACATCTCACATAAAAACAAATATTGAATTTGAGTAACATCCAGTTAAATATAATGAAACATTTATTGAAAATTGCATATATTATTCATTATATAAACAAAGTTTACTTTTCTAAAAGCGTGTTATTAGAATTGAAATTACAACATGTGAAAGGCGTCAGTCGACTTCCCCTTACAATTTATAAAGCACCCTATTCATTTAATCACCTTTCTTTTGAGCATTGAGCCATTTTTAATCTTTAACATTTATTTAGAAGATATAAAAAGAATATTAATTCTTGTTTAAGATAGTGGATTCGATATCGAGACACCCAAGTCTCGAAAGTGACGCGAAAAGTGGATAATGGTATTACTTAACACTAGGTTCCCTAGGATTCTGCGTAAAAATTATAAAAAAAGCTAAAAATATAAAAAAGTGGCAAACAATTTTCATATACACTAATAATAATTTACCTGAACACATCAATATTAATAGTTATAAAATAAAATATTTAATTATTTTTAAAATCACTACAACAAATGAACACGAAACTTACAGAAATGGCAAAGATATCGATTTGTTTTAAGCAAAACGTATAATTAGAATACTGCAAATCGATTCTTGAGTATAAATGCCTGTCTAATTATTTCACGATGTCTACATCGCAGTTCGCTAACTATATTAAATATTCTTGATGAAACAAAACAGGGTAGTCGTATGTTAAATTGTTGATTATAATATGTTGCTAGTATGACCCATATGATATGAGCTCATTGCTGGACCTTGAAGTCGAAGAAATTAATATTTTCATTTCGTTGCTCTGATAACGTGGCACAGCGCGGCGTTAAGTTCCGCCACTCAACACGCAATGCTTCCAGAATGAAACGGCGACTGTGGGGGATGGAAGTGTCTTAATGGGAATATAGTATCTTAATTACTAGGTTCTCGGGTCTTCTTTGCCTACTATATGTGCGGATAATAGGTACAGTGAAGCTAAAAAAGGCTTAATAATATTAGGATATAAAATATTATTAATTTAATAAAGATAAAATAGTAGTACTAGTTTCGTACTAATTTTTGCCAATTTTTAATTTGTGGAACCCAACTTAAATTAAAAAAAAAACAAAATTGTGAACGTTGAACCCATGATTATTGCGTGTAGTCACCAACTGGGCAATGCTAGAGTTAAAGCCATTTCTTCCTTTTTATTATGTATTTAACAAAAAAAACCCGAAAAGGTTTCCATACGAATTGAAATAATTAATAAGCAACGTAACGTTTGTTTTTTGCTTTTAAACGGACAATATATGGAGCACGCTGCTTTTGTTCAAGCATAAAGGTCTCATAAATAAGGTTGAATGTGAATATTTTATAAATTCGCTTCCATTATCGGATGGGGTAAGGATATCCGGGACGGCACGATTGGGGAAATCTGTTATGTCTGTCTCGTAGTGAAATAGTGATTTGATGTTTTTGAGATCTAAAACTCTATGTTTTCTATTATTTTAATAGTTTGATCTTAGATCCTTTGAAGTTAAATCCTTATATAAAAAATTGTTCAAAATATTTTCAATCTTAACATAACGTTCACTTACTCCTGTAATACCTATACAAATTCATCATTAATCGAATATTTATCATTTTGGTTTATTTAAATGGTTTTTATTTAACAAGTTATATTTTTAATAGAAAATTAGTAATAGAGATTACTTTACAAAAGTTGTACAATATTTTAAATGAGACTATTTAATAATAAAAATCTGCAATTCACTAAAAAGTTTTCATAAGTTTTAGTATCTAATGTTATTTTGTCGTATTTTTCGTTTTATGTGTATATTTTGTTTACAAAAGGAGTTGAGAGGAAGCTATTTCGGAAACATACGATATTCGGAAAGTGCCACTAAATTTCTGAATACGGTTTTTTAGGATCGCCTCACTGATCCATATCACCGGCGACTTATAAAACATTCATGATGCTACACTTTATTCATTCATGACACCTCGGGATCCGATCAAAGCCCCCGGACAACGTGTTGGTTATTCTTTCTCAGTGTTTAGTTCCAGTTGGATTTTCAAATCATTTAAATAATCAATGTTCAGATCTTTTAGCTCAAAATATTAAGATATTTTTCTAAAATATAATGTGCATTTAATTTACTAGTGTGAATTTTATAATACGATAGACTTTTTTATTTATTTTTAGAAAAAATAGTGAGAGTCTGCATTTTTAACCTACCTGCCACACGTACTGAACGGTAGAGCAAACCGCTGTATTTTATCTTGTTATAATGTGGTATCAGATAATACAATAATTGTATTCAGTGGAACCACACGAACGTTAAAATTATAATTTATATTCATATAAATTTTCACTGAAGGACCTTTCCAACTAATAATTTGAATATCTTTGTATTTTATAATAAAAATATCTTCAACCTATAGAAGCTAAAGTTAATCTGCTTTATTCCTGAAATTACATAAATAAAATGAAAACTTGGAACTTTTCCAAGCATCAGTCAATCGCCTGCTTTAATTTGATATAAATGTCAAGGATAACATTATTGCATAAATAATATCAATTTCCTTGTCGAGTATTTTCTTAAGTCGAGCCTATTTTTCCGGTCGCATTGCGATCCTCAAATAACTGAAAATCCGCTCCGGGACGTCTAGAATTTTCATTACTAAAGGGCGAGATCAGACGCAGAATCGAGAATCTTCGAAGGGCGGAGATTATAAATGCAACCTTCTTATTGCCAACTTATCAAGAAACATTTAGAGGCACAACAGAATGTTCAATTACTTTGGCATGTGAAAGGCGCTGTTGCCCAATAGCGAAACAAAGATCGGCATTTTGTTTTAAACGGTTAATTATAATCTGGCAGTGCATAACAGAAATATTCCGAATAAAATATTAAAATATTCTATCTCAATAAAATATTTCTGCAAAGTTTTGTTTGAAAGTGTTGTATAAAGAGGGAGATGAATAGCTTTCATAAATAATTAGCAATATTACCAGTATTTTTGAATTCTTCATAATTTATTAAATTACAACGTTCTTAAGAAACGTCGTCTGATAAAATGATTCGCAACTTATTTCCCGTCCTAAGAGAAATTCTTAATTAATTAGCATCCTTTTATATGGAATGGCAACGGTGAAACTATTTATTCGTACGTTAAAAAGGCAACTCCATTAGTAGAATGAGCGTCGGGGGATGAATGGAGGTCATTCAGGAGATGTCGTGTGTCACAAAGGAGCCAGGGTGAAAAGAAACAGAGGTGCGAACTGGGGGGGCTGATTCACCTTTATGTGGAACAATGATTGTGACAAACATACGCAATGCGAAACAGAAATACAAATGCGAAAATAGAAAGTTTAGGCAACACATCTTTAATATAGCTGGTGTGATAAAGCAACTTCCAAGCAATAAACAATTACAAAAGACACTTTTAGAAGAACCTATATATATATTTTCCTCCTTTTTTGTTGCTTATTGTCTCGTCTCACGAATGAATCTATTTTCAGAATGTGTAGGGAAAACTGGATCGTAGAAACACTTGAGAACACGCTTAGAGAACATAAACTTCTAAAATTCAGTACAAATTTTTAATTGACCACGTATAGCCAAATCGATGCGGAACGTAAACTCACAATGGTCTTATCCTAACGCCGATTTACTGCAGTCGAATACGGATATGCGATAACGAATGCAATTTTCCAGTTCCTGAACAGAGTTTAGGCGGGCCCTACGGTTCCAGCATCTTTGCTCCACCTGGTAAACCAAGTCCTTTTATATGTCCTTGCAGATCTTATCTGTGGGAGCCTAGAGCTTATATTGGAACAAAATATTGGAAATGTTTCCCTAATCTTCAACTAAATGGGGGAACTGAAGAAATATTTCGTATACGTGACGAAACAGTTTCGCGCTGTGAGAAATTTGAATCTTTGATACTGTAATCATTCTAATTAAGATTTGTAGAATATTGTTTTTAATGAATTGATTTAAATTCTACAAAACTCGCTGATTATTTTGAAGTTGTATTATGTTTCGTTAATATTATTTTAATTTTAGGAACTTTTTATATTATATAGGTTTGATATTGATATACAGGTTATAGGTAAGTAGGTAGGTTAATCTACAGTATAAAATATTATTTTATACAAATTAATGTTTAACAATAAAAAACGATTCCACTCGTATGTATAAAATAAAAAAAGAAAATATCAGAAGTTCAAGTATATCAAAATTTAAAATATTACTAGAACTATTTACTTATAACATATATTAAAAATAGTACCTACCTAAATTATATATAAATTTTATGTGTATATGAATACTAGCTTTGACCGGCGGCGGTTACCCGCATGTTCCAATGGAAATAACTATGGGTTGTATGGCATATTCTAAGTGCAGGAGGTAATACCGACCGCAAATACAGATACAATGGGTTTCATCGAAATTGTGAATTATCTGACATAAATTAGTTTTTCAATTTTAACTAGTATTGAAGTCAGGTTCCCGCTGTATTCCGCACACAGCAGGGTAGGCAGAGGGAACCTAGGGTTACACACTGTGCTCCACACCTTCCGCCGAATTCTAGAGGCATTGCTTGTTGAGTGGCGGAACTCAACGTCGCCCTTCGCCACGACACCAGAGCGAAGAAAAAAAAAATAATTTGACTATTTTATTTTTAACCAATATCTCCTAATATTAGCACGTTCAACTAAATAAATTCTTCAGCTTTATATTATTAGTGTAGATAATATAATTGAACTGCTTTTTCTTAATAGTAAAAAAGGTAAATCCCGTTTTTAATACTAGCCCACAACGGAATTTCGTACAATGATCACTTAATTTCAAAAATTCTTTCCGTACCACATGTGAAAACTATAGCTTTCGATTTTAAATATTACAATGAATCGATGGCCCCCTTCATTACAACCTTATGTGGGTGGATAAATGTATTTGACAATGGAACTAATACACTAGGGATCACTATTTAGCAGATAAGCCCCTTTTACAGAAAAATGAATCGGCAACGCTTTTATGTAAATTAAATTAAGGGACAATAATAACTAAGCCCGCTATTATTACCGTAGATTAGTAGAACTAAATTAGAAAATAGATTTGAAGCATGTACCTCCTATACAGCTGTAGTATGGAATATAGATATAACATTCAACTAAAGAACTGAATATATATATTTTTAAGTAGATAGAATGCGGGAGTAATTTTTTTTATATGTATATATAGATATATCCTAATTCCCGTATCTTGAAATTTATTGTTTAAACAAATATTTTTATCTTCTAAAAAAATATAATAATAGCTTCCGAGTCGCTTTAAAATAAAATTGTCATAAAACTCAGCTCAATTTAGTGCTTGCACAAACAAAATACATAAAATCAAAGTAGCAAAATCGTGCTAAAACATGTAAAGGTATCACGTTCCAAAAGTATATTTGGCATTAGCTAGGAAATCGATGAGGCGTTTGGAGCTCCC
>HE671303.1:0-17812 GCA_000313835.2 Heliconius melpomene melpomene | reverse complement strand
TATTTTTACTTAAATACCCCATTTAAAGTAATTTATATAAATGCTCATAGACTAAATTGTTCACAATACAAATTGAAGACAATAGCTTATGGAGCACCAGTCAAAAACAATGCTGAAATCTGGCATGTGCGAGGCTTTAATAAGGTTAACTATGTTATCTGACATTTACAGACGGACCGACGGACCGACGGACCGCAAGCGGATGCTAAATATCCAATAACGTACTTACGACGAGTGTCGATGTGAGATTTGCAGCTATATCACAGAATGTAGAGTCAGATAGAAATTAACAATGCCCTTTATGAAATTTTTGGTATAGTAATCCTACCTGAATAAGCTTACCAGATTTAACTTTTTATTTTTACAATTATATTCATATGTAATTTTAGTTAGTAATTGAATACAAAATTACAAAATAGATTAAATTGTTTCTTTTAAGAAAATGAGGATAAGATAATTAATTTCAATTATATCATTCTCTACAGACCTTGAATATCAACTAAGATAGATAGATTTGAATATATTTATTTAAAATTCTTGATGACATTTCTTTTTAATCTCTGATCTATGTGAGTGGTATTGAAATATATTGACAATGCTCGGGCACATTACATTCGTTTCAATTTAATTTCTCTTTATTTATTCAACGTCGTGTGGTCGTTGTTTATTTGATATTTTCATAGTGTACTCGTACGAGTTGTGAATATTGTTGACTTTTGAAATTGAAACAATTGAAGTTTCGATAATGACGTTTAAATAGTAAACGTGAATATATCGTGCGTTTTATTTTTGTTTTCTATATGACAAAGTTATTGTATACGCTAATTGAATAATTGCAAATATTTGAATAGCTTAGTTATTTATTTAAGTTTCACTCGATAACAATGTATGTCTATCTTTACGTATAAAATATACATACAATATATATCTTTATATATTACAATCTACATGTATTAAACCTATAATTTCGAATTTTCTAAATATGAAATTTCTGGAACTCACTCTGACTGACTAGATTTATTGAAAATGTGTAAAAATTGCAAAATCAATGATACTTTGAGAAACCTCTAAGATATCTGACTATATCAATGAAAGCACCGTCAAACCTTTTAGATGTGAGGTGTCATTCTAGACTATTTGAAAAAAAAAAGTCATTATCAAATTTTTCAAGTAATTGTGCCAAGGTAAAAAAAATAAAACCTCCATCAAGTTAGTAATTTTTATTTTATTAAAAAATAGGTATTCAAACACCGATATAAAATTAAAATAGGTTTTGATTATTGTGACCATAGTAATTAATGTTGCCATAACATAAACTCATCTGCACAAAAATAGGCCTTTACATTGTGTCGTACAGATATTATAATTGAAATATTCGAAGTTGTCATTAGCAAAACTTACATTATTGCTTTGCTATTTTAACTGTTACATCTATTTTAGCTATAAATTTTACAGATTTGCATCGAAAAAATATTTCTATGTGTTTCATAATACTTTAGCAATAATACAAGAAGATATAAATTATAAGCCAAAATACAGGAAAAATATATTGTACATACTATTGAATTTTATACTTATTTATAGAGCTAAATAAAAAATGTTAACGTCTAAGATTTAATTATGAAATTAATGACGAATGTGTAAAAACAACGAATGCAAATGTTTGCTTTAAATATTGGAAGCTTGCCTGATCCTTACGATAAATCTTTCAATTGAACAGTGTGCCAAAATAGGAACTAGAAGAGATTTTACATGTTATTTTTTTTAATAAAACTAATAATTCAAATTACGTTACACTAATCAAATAAATATCATGAAAATAAAGAAAAAACAATTATTTAAATTTTAATCATGTAATTAAATCATAAAATTAGAGAATAAATATATAAGTTTACCAGTCTAATATTTTTTAGGCATTAAGATTTGATTGTACATATTATTTACAAGAACATGGCCACACTTAACGTATTTAGGTATTACGTGCATAATTATAATTTAGTGGCAGATCCACTAAATTAAATAAAATTCAACATACGTAAAGTTGAGTGAAAAATATGTTTTTAATATTATAATTCACGTGTTTCCTATTAACTCTATAATACTAAATAAAAATATTTTGCAGATAGCTACAGTCAACGCTATATGTGGCCATAGGACGAACAAATTAATTATAATAATATAATAGAAGCCTCACATTATAACAATACGTACCTACCGATGATATGCAATGATACAATAGTGCTATCTTTTATAACGAGTGACTATACATATCACATACCTTACGTAGATTAAATTTTCCTTTTCGTAAAAGATTTGAATTTTATCTCACAACTCCAATGTTACTTTGTTATAATTTAGGAAACAAGTTATGGCACACGAAATTAGAGTATCTATTATATGAAATTAAATTTATTAATACATTAGTGCCATTTTGTTAGGCTTACGTTATGCTATTCTTATATATGCCAGCTATTTTTGCGTATTTGGATTTATCCATTGATTTATATATATATTTTTTTAAATAATCATAGCTACATTTCTTTTATATGACATTACTAGAAATTTTATCTAAATCAATTCAATATTTACACTACTGTGAATTTTCAATGTTATTTAAATTATTGCCAAGCGTTTACATCAGTTTAGACTTAAGCTAATGATAAGTAGGTCACAAATTCGTTTACTGATATCCGACGGACTACATCATATTGTTTTATTCACTAAATAAACCGATAAAATCTAAACATTTCTTAAATTTTTCACATTTATTATAATTATAATAATATTTCTAAATAATCTTAGAGTAGTTCTGTACACAATTTACAAATTTAACATTACAAAAGACTAGCTACGATATTTATAACATAATAAATATTTAAGATACGCAATAAAGCTTCAGTACACAAAGTTATTCATATAAAAATTAAGCAATTAAGCTCAAAAATAATATTTCACTGTGAAAATTAGTAAGAAATAAGATATTATTTGAGTACTGGACACAAAAAAATCTCCATTTTTTACACTTCACTTCACTTCACCTGGAAACTTCACTACAGTGCACTTTAATGGTCTATACGTCTGTTTGGCACAGGTCGCCGAAAACCGGCAAGGCGTGATACTACCGCGTCACCGAGTCTACCCTCGGATGTGGAGCTGGGGGAGGATGAATAGGCGCATGGGAGCCTTGCGTCCCGTTTAGGACACTTTGTCCATGTTTGAAAGACGTCAGCCGCGCCAACGTTCTAGTAGGATCGTTGTCAAAATTAGGCCGCTCGTATTGATGCTTAGGTCTTTGTCTTTGCGGTTGCATAGCTTGCAATTCATCATAGCCACCGTCATCACCGTAATTGTCATCATCTGAATCATCTTCACCGAATGCTCTATACGTTGTCTCTGATTCGGAATTTTTTCTATAACTTCTACCAATTAATGATTGTGTCACATCTGGTTTGACGTTTTTATCAGTTTTCCTCTCTTCTAAGCTCTGATTATACCTGAGTTGGGCTTTCTGAGTTTTGTCTAATGAAGGCAAATCATAAAACTTAAGAACGTTTGGGTGCCCTTGAAAATATTTTTCGCTGTATACGTTTCTATTATAATATCCACCATTACTCGCAGGATAAAGTTCCTCTTCTGGTGCGTAACGATTGTCGTAATTGTCGACGTTTTTACTCCCAGGAGGAAACCATCCCTAATAGAAAATAAATAATAATAATAAAATACAACTTTTTTTCAGCTTCACGCTGTCTGGCATCCAGCAGTATAGCCATAGAGACCATAGTGTTAAAATACTCCACTCCCCAATTTCTGGCGAATTCTGGAGGCATTGTATGTTGAATGATGGAGCTCAAGGCCCCCTTTGCTTTGACACCAGAGCGAAAAAATGAAAATATTAAATATTTAATTTCCTCGAGTAAAAATCGAACTCACAACCTGTCGTTGTCGTGTTAGATGCGTCTTGCATAGTCACATGTTTATTGGGCAAAAGCACCACGATTAGCCTCAATTAATATATTTTTTATAATATGTATTTTTTTATCAATTAAAAATAAATAAAAACTTACCAAAGAACTAACACACTGCCTTGTGTTGGCTACGAGTGTAACCGAGGCATACGCTGCGGGCGAGGTTGCGGTTTTGCTTGTATTCCATTCATTGCCATTTACCCTGGAAGCCGTTACTTCGGCATATTCGGGCAACTGCTGGGCGACTTTGTCATACTCAGAATTTGTTTTCTCTTTGCTTTGATTTGTTTGACTATTGGACATGCATAATCCTGGCTGATTTTCCATCCACAAAAGTGATTCAGTTTTAGTTACAGTGTTTTTGTTGTAACAGCTACTAAGCGGATGTGATAGGGAAACAGCCGCCTTTATATTCATTTGAGTCACCAAGCTTGTGCCATTTGAATCTAAAACAAATTAATTACTTCATCTATAGAAAACTTACTATTATATTTTATTTAAACGATATCCGGAAAATTAAGGATTATAAATTCTACCCGCAAATAAAGTGAATAAAATTGGCTTAAAGGTAACTGGGTGAATCAACAAACGAATTGCCTCGAGGAAACAAAATAAAAACATTTACATTTACTGAGTTTTTATTTTTCGGATTTGTATCATTCCTTTGTGCCACGAACGTGAATGTAAAATGAAAGAGATCCAGTGCTAGGAAGAGAGGGCTCGTGCTACCTTTCAACTTGAAAGTAATCTAGTACCCTCCCGCCCCTCGCATGGTAAAGCCTCCATCAAACAAACGCTCGGCACCCTCGCCACCCTACGACACCCGTGGAATGTTTTTAATTTTGAAATTCTGATGCTGATTCTAGGGAAAATGTAAGTATTTGAAAGTAAGTGATGTATAAAGACGTATTGTTTACATAAACTTTCACCTTCACATATTCGAATGTTTATTTCTTACCGTATATATTTGGCAGAGCAGACTTCTTTGCAAAAATATTATGTCTTCGAACATAAATGATTCCTCCAATCATAACGATTTTAAACAAAACAATAGCCCCAATCAAAAAATAGAACCAAGTTTCCATTACAAAGTCTCCAGCAACAATCGAAACTTCTCCGTTTACGGGATATCTACAACAATACATTTATTATATACTACTGTAAGGAAAGGAGATTATCAATTCGAATATATTTTTTTTAGTTCCACTTGACCTCGACATTTAGTACAGTAAACAGAGGAAAGTAAGTGTTAATATAGATACGACGTTTTACTCTCCGTCCAATATTCGAGACATTATTGTCACACACATTGTCTTATTAACAGAGAATGTAAATAATTAATTCACCGATTGAGAATCAAACCCACAACACTCGCATTTACAGACAAATGTTGTGCTCCTGTGCCACAGAGACTTTGATAATATAAAGGCATATCTAATTGTGACTTAATAGCCGATATAAATCAAAAATAAACTTTCATATGATGCTTAATTACCTTGATAATGGGTCTAATCCAACAGACCGAGAGTCGATGTTTAAATACACTTTTTGACAAAATGGCCCCAAGCCAACAATAGTTTCAGCGGCTATTTGGACCGAATAGCTTACACCCGATGTTAGATTAGTCATTATCAAACTCGTAGCCTGATGTACAGTCGTATTTATGGCAACCATTGACTTATTGGCTGGTATATCAAGCCAGTTCAGAACAACATTATATCCTATAATAGCTCCATTTTGTAAATGTGGTTCGGGAGGATGCCATTTTAAATGTACTGTCGTTGTGTTATAAATAAACATTTCAATATTAGTTGGAGGGCCATCGGGAACTAAAACAATGAAAAATATATATTACTATAGGCATCAACTTCTTAAAAAAATATATTAAAATTTGGGTTAAAAACCTACCATCATCCAGTGTTTGGGTTATTTTAGAATTAGAGGGTTTCCCTTCGAACCTTTTGTAGAATGGCACAAGGAAGAATTCATATCTCGTATATTTTCTAAGCGAAGTGATTTCATATCCAGACACATCATTCGAATGTAATATTGTTTTCATTTCATATTCAGTAGTTTTATTGTCAAGTGCTCTAAAATATATAAATAATCCTTCTAAATGGAAGAAGTTTAATATTTCCCACATGAGTTTAATAGTTTTAGAATCTATAGGTGTTGCTTCTATTAATTCGACGATATTATCTGTCATAATGTTCTTTTTGAATTCAGTGTTATTAGAATATATTCCTCCTTCCCATAAAATATTGCTATCTTCACCAACTGTTACCGCTTCTGATATTTGACTTGGTGCAGATAGTCCATGAGAGTTTTCCGCTCTGACAATAAACATGTATGTTATACCAGGGATTAATGATTTCACTATAAAATGTGTCTGATGGACTCTCTTAGACACTACAATCCATCCCCGGGAATTTCTAGGAGTATTATTTCCCAATAAAGTTTCTCTCGAAAACATTTCTACTTGATATCCGAGAATTGAAGAGGAACCTATTTTGTTATTTTGATTCCACGTTATAGTTACACTTGTGTCTGTAATATTATAAACTTGAGGTTTTGTTGGTGGTCCTGGTAGAGCAGAGGTATCAGCTGCTCTAAAGAAATGAATATTTGGATTAATGGGACTATCAACGAGTAGCACTCCGCTCCATACATATTTTCCATGTTGAGACGAAGCGACACACGTGTAAGTGCCGCTGTCAATTTTATCTAAATCTCTCAAAATCAGTGTACCATCACTAGAGATATTCCTTCGATGATTTTGTATTAACGCTTCTCCTTCAAAATACCAAGCAATAATGGGTTCAGGTTCTCCAATTGCCGCACAAGGAAAAACAGCCATTGATTTTATAGGTAACGTTTGGTTAGAGGGACCGCTTGTTATGATTGGCGGTGGGCGGTCATCGTCTGACGTCACGGTTAGTTTTCCTCTAACAAACGAACTGCCAGCAAAGTTTACCGCCGAACAAACTATTGTGCTTCCACTAATATTTTTATTTGTATTATTGATCGTCAATATTGTTATACCATCTGATACTGACGAAGCGTGATATTTTTGTATCGATGTACCAGGTAGTATGATAGTTCTATTACCTTCGATACTCCAATACATAGTCGGTTCTGGTTTGCCTGTAGAGGCACATGTAAATGTGGCTGTTGAACCACTCTCAACAATTACGGAATGTGGCTTCATTGTAACTGAAGGAGGATCTGAGAAAATAAAAATGAGTTATATTTATCTACATAAAGACTAATATTTTAATATCGAATATTGCCATGTTAAAAAATATTTATATAACATTTTACATATACGTATGTAATTGTACATAGATGTATATAAATAGATAGGAAGTAAGAATATTTTATACACTTATGTGAAGAAGAAATGTATGTAATAATTTTCTTTCAAATTTACATTTACATACCGTGAACGGTCAAGTATCCGCTTGCACTAACTGCTCCAACGGCATTGTCAGCTTCACACGTATATTCTCCCTCGTCTGCTAAAACAACATTGTCGAGCCTGAGGCTCCTATCGTCAAGGACTTTGACACGCCCAAGTGGCATGTTACCACCGCCGGCTGTCCTCCGCCAGAGTACGTCAGGTAGAGGATCACCTCCCACTCTACATTGGAAAGTTACACTTCCTCCAGTCTGTGCCACAACATCCTCCGGGCCAGCAATTAAATAAGGCTTAACTGCACAATACAAATTAATTTAAATTAGTATATTTAATTATTTTATTTTATACTAGAATTGGTTGAAGACAAATTATGAAGTACTTATTAATAAATTTCTGATGATAATAAATATTTTCTTAATAACTTACTATGAATTCTTAAAGTAGCAATTGCAGATTCCCTAGTACCAGCTGCATTCCTTGCAATACATTGATATCTGCCAGCATCGGTTTGCCTCGCGTCTTGTATTACGAGACTGCCTCCGTCTACTAGATGCATTCTAAATAAACAATAAACGGTGCTATAATTCTTAATATACAATGAAATTATTAATTACATATTCATTACTTTGAATAAAGCAAAAGTAACAAAGTCATTCAAATATTGGGCGGAATAATTGAATAGGAAATTAACATTTAATAAAGGGTCCGGTGAGTCACAACTATTCAGATTTTTACATGATTGCTTGTCGAGCTCTTCAAATATCCCCTTCCTTATGACTTTGATGTACTCTCCCTACTGTTAATTATTTTCATGCTTCGCCATACACACACTATGCCCTCAAGATGTAACCTAACGCCATATCTCATAAAAATTCATAGACAACGAATGGAAATGAATTGGCAATAAATTTTTTGACAAAATTCAATTTGAAGTCAGTGAAGATTGTTATTAAATAAAAAAAGGAAACATGTCCCAGCTACGAGTATATTGAATTAGGTGTAAATTGCGCAAAAAATGTTGTTGATATTTTACTACACGTAAAGTTTAAATTACCTGTTTAGTGTTGTAATACATTTAGAAATATAATTATATATTTGGGCGTCCACAGTTTTCTATAATATAAAGAGAACCAAATTTGAAAAGTGGAGTGTCTTAACACTAGGCTCCTTCTGTCTACCCTGCTACACGCGGGATAGAACGTGAAGCTTTCTTTATATTGTCATTATGTAATAAATACAAATACAATACATAAATTATATTCCTCCAAAGAAATTTGATGACATGCTACTTTATTCAGTAGAGATTTACAAGACTATCGCGTTTCCACTATCCCATTTAACTCCAAGTGCTCTTACCAACTACCCTCGATTTTACGTTAAGTGCGCTCTGTCGAACTGGCGAGTAACTTTCATTTGATATCCCAGAGCTCTACATTTTAATATATCTGCCAACTTTACTAGATTTCCGCAATCCGAAGTTAGTTCCTAACAGTCGTTTAGTGTTCACATAAATTATTCAACCGACAAAAGCATTCTGGTGTAAGTAGCCATATTCTATTATTTCAAGTTAAATCTTACACACATTCATGTATGTGATAAATTACCTGGAATCGCCATCGAAATGCAGAACTTGGCCATTCTTCTTCCAATAAACTGTTGGTTCTGGAGAACCTCGTGGAGGGGAGCATTCTAATATCACAGTTTCCCCTTGCGCTGTCTGAGTGGTAACTGGTCCTAAGCGAAATTCTTCTCGAAGAACTACAAAAGTCGAAAATTATTTAATAATTAAAATATATGCAATCACAGTTACCTTTTATAATATTTTGTTATTTATGTAAAAGTAAATCTTACCAGCAACGTGTAGTGTAGCGTTTCGACTCCTTGCGGTGCCATAAGGATTGGTAGCCTCACACCAGTATACTCCAGCATCTGAATGTGCTCTTCCATGTGTTGCTCTAAGGAAGAAAAGTCCTCCAGCAGGTAGAAGACTTCTGTGTGTGTCTGATACTACGAGGACACCAGCTTTGTACCATCTTATTGTTGGTGATGGAGATCCGCCCGCTCTGCAGTTTAATGTTGCGGGTTGATGTCGGGCTACCGTCACGTCCAGTGGTTGTTCTATAATATACGGCGCTTCACCGCTGCTCATGTAGTCATCGCTTAGGCCCCCATTCACTGAACCTATTGAATAAAAATATTTTATAATAAAAAAAAATATAATACCTTTTTTCGTATGTGGTTACATTTTTTATAAATATAATTGTAATTTAGAGAGAAACCATAAAATTTGCGGAGATATTTATCATATTGTAATTCACAGAATTAAATACGATTTCATAAAAAATTACAATATTATAAACACAATATTACTATTCTTTTTAAATTACTACTAGTATTAATATTTTACGATTCCATTTTGTTTAAGTCTTTATAATAAAGTGTTTATAAAAATTCCAAAGACGTAAACAAAATAAAATTATAACACAAGAGCTTGGCGGGTTGCTACTGTATTATAATTAAAATTTATTTTCTTTTACAACATACACTTTGTACTCTCACTTAAATTAACCATAAGTGTGTTGTCATTATTTTAAATTTATATAACAATGATTCTTTCTAGGCTTCAGCATATTATATGAATGGGTTGAGTGTGTCATTCTCAGCTACTTTAAAGCAACGAACAATAATAATGAGCTATAAACACTGGCTGGGGTCCCCCAGGATGCTGTGCTGGAACCCTCACTATTTTGCTGTGTTTACAACGAACGACGCAGATGTTAGTTTTTGACACTTGAATTGATGTATGTCCATTGTTGAGCCTTAAGTTATTATTACGACATGAAAAAAAATCGATTTCTGAAAAAAAAACACGAAATCCGGCTAAAGTAACCGCCCGTTATTATACACGTGACTCTATTTTGGAAATGTATCAGAACAGGGATTATGTCCATTGTACAAAGTAATAGTGTTTATTTATTCACGTGGCCCATATCGTGTGATGTAAAGATACGGCTAATCTATAATTGAATCTTAGTTATTTTTTGTTATCTTCACATTTTTGTCTCATATCGATATTTGAGATAACTTAACAACATTTTTTACTTTTCCCTTGTAACAACACATCAAAGATTTCTTAAAAATCTTATTTATGTACATATTAAACCAATACAGATCAAATGCGGTGAATATCAGCACTATAACAAGTCAAAAAGAAACCGAAATCGATATAAATAAAATTTAGCGGAATGCGCGCCCATAAAATATTGTTTATGTTGATCTCGATACGTTATTTTATCGCACATAAAACTCACTTTATTGCTTAGTTGTGCGTTTGAACTATCGATTATATAGGATAAATGAAAATCCTCGATAAAGTAGACAAAATGAGTATCATAACGTTACATCCGAAAAATATGAAACTAAAAATAAATATAACTACCGTCAAAAATTTCAATTAAAACGGTTCGTGTACAGAAATGCTTTAACTTTATATATAAAAATTGTTTTATACATAAAATATTTTTTAAAATATTACTTAATTTGAAGGTATTACTAAAAATTTTAGAATAATAAAAAAAAGACTCTCAATCAATGTTTTCGCAGCGACGACTTCGACTTTACGGCTAAGGGAGTAATATTTTATTCGCACGCGTGTAGTAGTTATGTAGCTATTGTTCAAAAACTTTTGTTAGAAAAAAGTTTGCGAGGGAGCGACTTGTCCCCCAGCTAATTTATACTACTTGCACATGTTGACACGCGCCGAGTAAAAAAAAATAAAAAAATCGGTTATAACAACATGGCTTTTACATTTAAGCCGCCACGCTGCAACAAACTCGCAATTTAAATCTAAAACTAACGACAAATGTTAAGAGCCCACAGCAAATTCACAAGCTATATAACTTGAAAACTACTAAAACTAAAATGTACAATTTATTTCACTACATTTCGCGGCATAAAAGTCAAATGAACGTATCTACATTTTCTAAATTTTACAAGAGAGCAAAAATACTGTGAATTATCACCACCTCAAACTTTACCGACTTATTAATAGAGGATAAAAATATATATTGATGTATGATGCTCTACTATTAGAGCTGTAGATACTATAATAATTGTTTATTTGCATAATCTTACCAATACAGAATATATATATTTTGTAGATACGTTCATAGTCCCTTAACTCGCCACTCTTTTATTTTCTCATATCAAAGAAAACTCAATCTGGTTCCTTTTACCAACCAATCACTAACTTGTCGACGTGCGTTCACATCAAACGCGTGGTCGCTCGTTTGATACTATCAGGCTACTTGCCGTGTTACATCTTTATTCGTTATCTATATTTGGCTGATGAAAATAAATAGCAGATCCACTAGTTAAATATGTTTGTATATAACATGTGTGTGTGTTTTTTTTCTATAATTTTGTTGAATTATTAATCTTAAGATAAAAAATACCAACGCCAATTACAATTTAAGAAACGCGTGTGACTGTAAACATGACTGATGTTTTGAGTTCGATTTCCACTCAGGGAATAAATTATTTAATAATTTTGTTTCCTCGCTTTTAAAAAAAAAGTGCGGCGTTGAGTTCCGCTATTCAGCGTTTAATGCGTTGAATCGGAAGAGTAGTAGTAATGTAACTATAATTTGACATTCTTTCACATTATACACGGTTTTAGATGCAATCTTTCTAACCATATATAATTATTCCAGATTATTATCTAGTGTCAAGTATTCAAACCTACGACCCTTTGTAATTCGATATTCGTTTGAACTGAATATCTAATTCTAATGACAGTGATTGGCTCCCTTAGGAGGCAATCATGATTTTTGGAATTTTGAACACGTGTGCAATCTTTAGAACCCTCTTTGCAATATAACTCCGGGCTGTAATTACGCTATTTTGTATTATTATCGTCGATAATTGGTCAGTTAACACCGTTTTTATATTAAAATATCGTTCGATAAAATTTTATTTTATTATTAAAATTAAACGGAAACTCTCAATTAAGCTTCTTATTAACAGTATTTGTAGCATTATTTATTATTTAATATTAAATGAAAATACAATTGGTTTAAAAAATTTTTAAAACCAATTGTATTTTCATGTTAAAGTTCGGTATAAAAATTAATTATATCTATTACTTATATTATGTCTCCTGATTAAAAACTTTACAATCTGCGCAATGAGAAATAACTTAAATTCTACCCTACTACTGTAGGGTAGACAGAGGGGACCTGAGAACCTAATGTTAAGGCACTTTCGTTCTCCACTTTCGTAAGAAAAAGATTGTTTTATTTTTGTTTAACAATACAATCTATAATTACGACTAGTCTTTGCCTACAACTTGGTTATGGACTATAGGAAATCCCGTTTTTTTTGTATGCCTGTATGCAGTTCAACAATTTTAAGAGTTAAATAAAATGTTGATAATAAAATTTTAACTATTACGTAAAATAGCAACTAATAATTAAAAATAACTTCACAAATTTTAAAATATTAACATTTTAAGGTTCAAGGAATGTCACGGTTAATGAAATAGCACTTAACGTTTACGACACAAAAACGCCCAAGTCGTCGCGTCGCACATGTGTTGAAAATTAGCCGTTTTGCCTCAACGGATGGACGGATTAGACTAATATGAATTTCGTGATTTACAATGTTTGTGTTGTAACGCGCTTCTAATGTAAAAACAAATTGTTTACACAGTTTCAACTTTCACGGGGACTTGTGTACCTGCGTGAAACAGAAGTAGCTATATGATAAACTATAGGGTTCACCTAATTTAGTTTTCCCTTCAATTATTTTTAAAGGATTTTAATCTTTAAGCCATTGATTGTAAGATACATATTTGAAAGTTTACGGAACCTAATTTTACTAAAGGATCGGGAGTAATTGATCCCGTCAGCGACAGTTGTGACATTTCTTTTGTTCCTAGTTTGTTTATACAGCATTCTAACGCGTGGCAATTTGTAAAAATAATGATATAAATGGCATTTTTTGCATGGAATGGAAGCTTTAGGCATTTTTTTTCTTAACATGAATTGCAAATAAATATTTAGCATATGTTAAGCCTAAATATACAGGTAGTTAGTTTTTTGTTGAAACGATTGATAGAGCAAAAAGTAAAATAAAAGACAGTATAAAAGAGACATCCTGCTTCTGTAGTGTCTCCATTAAAATCGGTAGATAAATAAGCATACTTTGCAACTTGAAAATTATCTGATCGGCAAAGTGCTTAAAGGATGTAAAAAAAAACACATAGAATTCGGCCGTTGCTTATTAGCAACGACATCTGCGCTGTAAGGTCGAAGTGATTTGAGGGCCTTAGAAACAGACGGCTAATTTACTGCCAACGAGACGTACCCTTTTAATATCAACTTCCGCCTCTTAATTTCAAACGATGGCATATGAAATGGTCTATCGATACTGAACAGTTTATTATAATAGGGGTTAAAATATGTCAATATTCATAAAAGTTACTTTTGTCCGAGCTCAGATCTGAGATACGATTCATTTTTCATATATCTCATTGTATACAATGACTTCAATGCAAGTCCTTTGTAAGGGTACCCTAGCGATTGATTCTGTTTTTTTTGTTTAATTTTTTCCACATATTTCACGCAGCATCCATCACGCATTAGATACAAAAGATAGGCGTCGTTTAACATTAGCTTAACTTCTTTACGCTTTAATAATCGCCCGGGGCGAACGCTTTTTTAGTCACCGATTCGTGAACCGTGTTATAAAATAGTTCCTTCATGGTGACAGAACTAACTGGGTGAATGGATAATTTGTGAGCTCGTATTTATAGTCTATCGTTTATAAAATGCATGCAATAGACAGATGCTTCTCTAAATCACTGCATGTGTGTTTTAGAAAGCTAATGACTTTAACTTATAAGTTACGGTGTCCCCTGAATGAAATTATGCCCCAGAGAGCAATTTTTGAACGTTTTCTTGTAAGACAAGACATTAAATGTATAGGGGACTATAAATAAATTTATCTGTTTACCACATTATATGTGTGAACTTAAATAAAACCAAAAACAAAATCAGTGCATATTAAAAATTAATCAATAAATGTGTCCTTACTTGAAGCCAGTCGTGCTGCAAGGGCAAAAAGTGTGGTTGAAAACGCAACAGGTTGTAGGTTCAATTCCCACTCGAGGAAATGAAATATTTAATATTTTCATCTTCTTCGCTCTGGTGTATCCAGAATTTGGCGAAAAATGTAGAACGGAGTGTCCTAATACTAGATTCCCTCTGCCATCTCAGCTATGTGCGTGACGCTAAAAATAATGTTTCCTTACTGTGCCATTAATATACCGTTGAAATCTGTCAACATTTTTTTATTATTGTTGTAATCTAAATATATATCTACTTTCAGAGTACAATATCTTAAAATAGGTATACATTTTTCTTAACTAAGTGGTTTCACAAATCTTAGATGGTACGATATGGCACTAAATATCGAAGTGTAGGGGAATGCGACCCCGTGGGAGGGCTGCTATTAGCGCTGGTTGAACTTTGACTTCATCGTGAGTTCTTTATTTCTTCACCCAGCATATGGAATGTGTTTTTGATAGAGACGAACGAATACACATTATATTTTACGAGCGTTATTATTTTTGGCTTACTTCAAAAAACATTGTTAACGTTAAAGATAAATATAAATTAGAAATATTTTATATTGAATGTGAAAAATAAAGTTAAATAATGATTATTAATTATACATATGACAATTTATTCTCATTTAATTATTTTATCTTACTCAGGTTAAAATGTATGAAATAGCAAAAGAGTTTGCCCCAAGTGTTACTTTAACTTAACCTAGTGACATCCATATGACTATTTAACAGTTCATATATATTTTTTTACTAATCGATAACAACAACAACAACGACAATAATTTAAATAAAAGGCCACACGTGGAGCACGTAAAACATAGCAAGAATGTGATTGTAAACCCGGCAGGTTCTGGGTTCGTTTTCCAGTCGAGGAAATTAGATATTTAATATTTTCGCTTCCTTAGCCTTCAGAACTCGGTGGAAAGATATAGCATGAAGTTTAAAAATATATAAAGGAAAGTATTATATGCAGTTAGTATCTTTTAACTGTGCTAATATTGTATCATGAAATTGAAAATTATTTACTTAAATCTTTTATAAAAATTCAATATTTCTAAGGATAACAGGCTAAGGCACTAACCGAGACAGAAGAGTCCCAGGAGAGAAGTTACCACAGCCAGCGTATCCATGCTGGCAGGTTACTGCCACATATCCAACTCTTGATATCCCACGAGGAAATTGATCATGATTAGTTTTTAACAACTATCTGGAACAAAAAAAATATGTTCAGTAAGAAATATATTTTTAAACACATTACAATGTTATATAACAACTTTTTTATCTTTTGGTTTTAGTCATAACCAAATTTAGGACACCGCATATGAAAAATTGCATATGAAACATTGGGCTTGAAATTATTATAATTTAATATTTGATTGGGGCCATCGTGGGTTCGATTCTCAGTCGACAGAATGAATTAGGGGGAACAAGTGCTTTAATACTAGGTTAATTCTGCCTTCCCTGTGAGATATAGCTCGAAGTAAAAAAATTATAAACTTATACGTATATTATACTTATACATATTTAATTGCATCACTTACATAAATATAAAACTCTAAGAGATTAATAAGAATTATTTTTATAAGAATATTTTCGTGAATAAAATAACTTAGAAAGTTAAATTGATTTTGATAAGCAGTGGACACTCAGAATCCAGCTATAACGTAAACAACTCTGTTACGTTTAACGTATTAAGAAGACTGTAAACATCTGTTTCTATGAGATTCGAAACTCCTAAATTCGTCACAGTAACTATTTAAAGATCTATTTCTCATATATCAAATACTTTATTTAAGGCGAATAGATTTATATATTAGATGTCGAAATCAAATCTCTTTTAGCAGGTTTAGTACTATTTTTAAGTCTCTAAAATCTGTAAAATCTTATCTTATTGTAGAATGTTTTAAAAAATATATGATTATAAGCTAAATGCTTTAAATAAAAAATTCTTAAAAACAAAATCACATTAATTTTATATTTCTCTATGGCTGTTATGAACCGTTCTCGGAGATATAACTAATTTTATTTTTCACTATGCCAACATATACCATGGTGTTAAAGTCAGGCAACTAAACACGCAATGACTCGAATTCGGACGAAAAGTGGCGAACAGAGTCCTGACACTAGGTTCTCTTCGCCTACTTTACTGTATGATGGAAAATATCGCATTTACTACGTTAAAATCTCTAATAACACTCACTTATTGATACATTTTAATTTTATATCGCATTTTCAGTAAAGTAAAAACCAGTAATTTATATACATTAGATACATAAGACTACGAGGCCGTAGTGGCGCAGCGGCTTCACAGTGTGACTGTAACGCGACGGTTGTGGATTCGATCCCCACTCGAGGAAGTGAAATATTTATTTACGTTTATGTTTCCATTTCTTCGTTCTAGTGTCGAGGCAAAGCGCGGCGTTGAGTTCTGCCCCTCAACAGGCAATGCCTCCAGAATTCGGCAGAAAGTGGGGAACGGAGTGTCTTTCCACTAGGTTGCCTCTGCCTACCCTGCTGTGTGCGGGATACAGCTTGAAGCTGAGTAATTTATATTTCCTATACATCAAATCAAACACATCCGAATCAAGATGTACATCAGCACCAGCTCGACATAAATCTAGCTACCTTATAATTTACACCATGTTATACGGCTAATGGAATATTTAGTGGGGACATAATATAATTTATCACCCTTATAATTAATTTGTAGCCAATGTTGCTAGACTATTATTAAATTTATAAAAATAAACCAAATAAGTTTATTAGTATACAATAATGCTATTTAATATTGACAGTGGTGTCGATGATAATTGACGTTTCCTTTTACCCTTTCACATACAATCGATACGCCTCGATGCTTATACTAGTACTAGCGGACGCGCGCAGCTTCGCTTGCGTATTTAGGGGTGAATTCTAATAACCCATGAAACATGTATTCGATGAAATATTTTTAAGAGTCTAAATTTCAAATTTTATAATAATCGGTGGCGATTTAAAGATTTTTCCATACAAACTTTCAACCCCTTATTTGCATCCTTAGGGGTGAATTCTAGAAACCATGAACACATGTTCAATTAAATATTTTTAAGAGTCTAAATATCAAATTTTTATAAAAAATCGGTGGCGATTTAAGAATTTTTCCATACAAACTTTCAACCCTTAATTTTGCACCTTTAGGGGGTATTATAATTCAAAACTAGTATATAGTACTACAGTCACGTTCAATATATTTCAAGTTAAAGTGTACTCTAAGTTGGTCCGTCGTACTTTGTAATATGAAACTTTGGATCGTTTGTTTGG
>HE671302.1:47676-90083 GCA_000313835.2 Heliconius melpomene melpomene | reverse complement strand
AAATAAACTATAAATATAAATAATAGTTCCCTACAATCTATTTTTTTAGACTGATACCAAATTCTTTTATTAAAAAAAAAACATTCTTCTCGCATTTTCATGTATATTCGTAACACATTAATAGATAGTAAGGTAGACAAGCAAGAGTATGCCATAGCAAATATCGCCGGTCGTGGCGGCCCTATCGACGAGTGATTCAAACGTCCTTTACAGTGACGAATGTTTGTCACGGGCATCGTCTATTGATTGTTTTGGGTACACATCGCTGCTGGAACAAGTGGTGGTGGTGGTATTTTGACCATTTTTTTTAAAAGCGGTTAACAGGTTGTTGTTATTTTTATGGTTAGCATTTTTTCATATCACAAGTGTCTTATTTTATTAGCTTCTCACCTGCACAAAGGTGTAGTTACAATTTTAAAGATTCAATATAAATAATCATATTTATCAATTCTGTTCACATTTTTTTTGGCTTCACCCTGTATCCCGTATATAGAATGGGAGGGTAACAGAGGGAACCTGGCGTTAAAACATACCCTTTCACACGCACCGATTAATTTTCAAGACGTTGCGGGGTGGGTGGTGGAATCAACGCCGCGCTTGTTGCTTGAGTGAAGTAATGATAATAATTTTACACCTGAGTGGGAATCGAACTCACAACCGCCGTTTATGCTATATCATATAGTAATATTAGAAATACATATAAGTGGTGCCTTGGAACCGCTCTCCCACGAGCCAAGTAAGGTCGCGTTTAAAGTAAATTGGGACGGTGATTCAACAAATACGTAGTACCGCGGAAATCACTTACCATATGACAAATAGTGCTTGAGTGACATGCTTTTAAGATATTCATGTCGCACACGAGTTGTGTTTGAGGAAGAAAAATGAATTTTTCATACTGATATTATATGAATATATTTTTATCTTCGCACATCTTTCTATTTATCGGGATAAGTGTAGACACTACTTTTTTTAGGTTCTCGCTATATCTTGCGGATAGCAGAGTAGGTAGTGGAAACCTGGAAACCTGTAGAAACCATTAGTTCCCCACTTACCTCCGAATATTGGAGACATTGTGAATTTCTGCTGAAATATAGTACACAGTAAGATATTTGGTTTCCGAAAATTCTATACAATTTAGATACGTCGCATGCTTATTTGGCGGCGGAACTTAACGCCGCGTGTTGACTATCAGAGTAGGTAAATGAAAATAATTTAAATACATTTTTCGAGGAAATGAACTTACAATCATGGCGTAAACGCCATATGTTATCTGTAGTTCTATTAATTACTTTCTATATACGATCGACGTCGAAAACCAAACTTAAAATCAACTATCAGATGAGAGTAATAAATGAAAGTACGTGTTTAAACCAAAAACTCTACTTCCATTATTTATTTGAAAGGTTTCTACGTCCCGTACATAAGAATCGCTATCAAAAGGCTTATCGCACTGCTTTTGGTCTGCTTTCAAAGAGATTAAGCTCAGCGGAACACCGTAAATACGTTCTGTTTACGGCATATTTTGTCGAAATCACAAAAACGTATTAAAGAAGTAAGATAAAAAATGCAAATGAAATGCATAAAACAATAGCATGGCATAGATTAACAAACATTAGTACCTATATAAATAAATATATATTTACTTTTGCACATGTTACGTTATTTCTGGTAGAGAGCTCTAGTTATTGGTGACTCTATTCTCCGGTTTTTTTGCTTGCTTAGTGACCAAAAGTTGCTGGTGGAGTGGTTCAGCACTGATACTCTTATCGTTATCCGAATTATAGGTATGATTGTCGCTGAAATATTATATCTATACATTTTAAACAATAAGAACAAGAAGCTATTGTGAGACAGTGTCTGGCTTCGCCGTTTTATACGCAATGTCTCAAATTAGACTTAAAGTAAAGAACGAAGTTACCGCTAGGATGCTGGATGATGTTAATTTTTTTTAATAATGATATAGTACGCCATCTTAATATCGTAGAACATATTTCACTTAAAGAACTTTGATACTTGGCAATACGCCAGACTTGTGTATTCATGGTTCTGCAGATATTGCTATCTCGTCATCTATTAAAATTTATTTATGTGTCATAATGTTATTTGCAAATATTTTTATTTTTTTCTACATTCGGAAAAAATATAGGTGTTGCTGGCTGTATTTTGATGTTTTATCGTTGCTTGGATGAAAAATTAAAAATGGAGTCTGAAAATCCTAAAAATAAATAGGTTTCTTATAATATTTAACTTTCATTAATAGTCCCTCTGGCATGAGTTCACTGTGATATAAAACCGTACCAAACCGGGTTGCTCCATGTAGTTTATATAATTCTATACATTATTTATTAACTCTGTTTTCTTTTCCGTTGCTATATAATATTATATGTTCTATAAATTTGGAAAAGTTAAAAAAAATGGCAAAGATAAAATCTTTGAAACAATTTAATTTAGTATTAATTTAATAATATGGTTAATGCTATTTGACTGTTAATAATTGTACAAGGTACAGTACAATAATTGGATTTACATGGGATTTTAAAAAAATATATTATATACGTATTACTGAAAAGAAAATTGAAAAAAAACAACGGAAGGATGGAATGGTGTGGTAGAACGTGATCAGCTCCTGAAATTAGATAAATAATGAGTTACCAAGTTTGTATGAGTTCGGCCCCTATCGGGTGACCGCCTAACTAGCCAGGAGCCTCCCAATATACGCTATTTGTTTACTTTCTTTTGTACCAAACTTTGTCTGTTGCTTTAGGCTCGTATGTGGGTTTTTAACTAACTTTCAGTTTACATTTCACTCGATTCTGTTAGTTTAAAATATCGTATGTTTCCTTGAACTTTGTGCCTTTTATAATATTGATCTATATGTTGACATCACCTACGAGTGTTCGACAGTGGTGTAACTTTAAAAAAACATTTAACTTTTAATAATTGAAGAACGTGCATATATTTTAGCTTTTGGAACTTTGGATTTCAACTACACAAGACTAAATTGCATTGTTTAAAATATAATGTATTAAAGTGTTAAATTATAACTCGTCGTCTTCTGTTAATTTGTTTGCGTTAACTTTTTTCTTTCTTTAAGAGACTTTTTTCTCATTTCCAGAATACCGTTACTTCTTCTCTTTAGCTCTCTTATCTCTAGCTATATTCCAAATTTCAACTTCCAATAGTTTTATCTATATGGTGCCTGTCAGTCACTAAGTAATAATACAATTTAGCGAATATAAAAATATTAGTAGGTACGTGGAATATGCTATTCAAATAAAACTCACGGGCCAGCTCGATACAAAATGACAAGTTTCGCTTTTCGCTCGCCAAAATAGCGGAAAGTCAGATAAGGCCCGTCACATAGGACGGACGACGGACGCGACACAAGACGAAAGAGAAACATTCAAAAGAAATATTTGAAAAGAATATTGTTGAATTATATTATATTTTGTCGATATTAAATATTTCCATAGAATGAGTTCTAGAGTTAACTTGACAAGTGCTTACTTATTGTTTATTTCCGTTTAGAGATAGAGTATTTTTTTTGTTATTGTCCTTACTATTTAATATTTTAAAAAAAATACTAAGACAACCAACTATTTTAGAATTTTTTATAAGTATATTTTAATGTAATTATAGTTAAATATTTCCCAATAATTTATTTTTTTACAATCTATATCTGAAAACTTTACAGAGATTGAAACAAATATCCAATCTACTTTTTTTTCAACTTCACGCTGAATTCCGCACACATCAGGGCAGGCAGAGGAAACCTAGTGTTACGACACTCCGTTACCCACTTTCTGCCGAATTCTGGAAGCATTGCGTGTTGAGTATCAGAACTCGCGCGCTTGGCCTCGACACCAGAGCGAAGAAATGGAATTATAAATTTAAATAAATATATCATCTTCCCGCCTGGGGATCGAACCCACAACCAATCGGTTTAACAGTCACACTTTGTGCCACTGCGCTACGACTGGCCTAAATGTACATTATTCCAATCTACTTTATGATATTAATGAATACAAATGACCTACTAAATGGTCAGAGGATACAAAGTGCGTAATATTTGTACGATAGTCCAGAAAGTAATTTCATGAAGGATCAAAACGATCAGTTAAAGCTTGTATCGTTCGAACAAAAGCTATTAAGGGAACTATTTAGGAGTTATGAAGTGTCTATTCGTGCCTTAATAAGTACTGGTTTTATGTTACAGTTTCTTGCTAGTAGTAATATATGTAGATACTTATAATATTGAGGCCATCTTAGTGTAATGAGGTTCTGGGTTCGGTTCCCACTCGAAGATATTAATTATATTAATTTGCTCGCTCTGGTAACACCAAAGATGGATAACGAAGTATGTTGACACTAAATTTTTGCTAACAACAGATTTTTTTAGGGTGAAGTTGAAAAATATGTTATTTAAATTGTTAAGATTGACCGACTCTTATGAGTGAGAAAGCTGTGTGGCAATCTGGAAATCTAGTTTCTAGACTGCCTAAAATACATCCAAAATAGATATAACGATAGATGATTATGGTTTGGAAATATAATCAGCAACAATATTAATATTATTTTAATAAATTTATCATAATATTATATATAAATACACGTCTATGCTCCTATACAACTTCAGTTAGGTAAATTGTGTTGCTTAAGTACCCTAATAGAGACTCGTTGAAAGAGGAAGTTTGCTCATAAAATTAGATTAACTGTGAGATCATTCAAACTTGGGAAGTGTTATATTTTATGACGAAAAACTGTAAGTCATAACGATTTTACTATATAGATATTTTTATGACAATGAAGCAACGACGCTGCTTGTGGGTACGAATCTTACTCGAAGATATTTTTTTGTTTTTTAAAGATTTTCTTTTGTTATATTTTTATTATTTTATGTGTAAATAGCAGTCAATTGCGTGTTACACTGGTCCATCCATCGAGGGTTTCATACTATGAATATAACGTGTAAAAGTCGATCAAGTTAAGTTTATGGGCGTATGTGTGTAAATCCTGAAAAGGTTACGCTAGTTAATTAATGTATGGTCTTTTTGGATAGATAATGGAGAAAGATTCGGAGTTTCTATAATATAATTAATTCTAAATCACAAAAAATTATAAATTACTCACTGCACTCTAACAATTACCATTCTTAATGTCTTTAATAAATAACTATATGCAAAATGCACATTAATATTAGCTACTTATAAAACATAAGAAGCCAGCCATGGCGTAGAGGCACATAGTGTTTAAACACTCCATATTTTAATTTTCATTCCTTCAATTCCGCTCAACCCGTAATGATTAAAAAAATGTAAACAAAAATCTAAAATAAACTAATTAAATGATATACAACGGGCAGCGTTGTATCAAATATGTGTGCTTCGTAAATCAATTATGAAAACATGTAAGTACATACATAGTTCACAGTATATCGTGAACGCGGCAAACTATGTGAGGAAATTATAACGCAATATCGCGAATATCACGTGATATTGCATACTTTGCGGGCAAAAGGGGAAAGAATATGAATAAAATGAGGCTCGATAGTCTCTATGGGAAGTGTATTTTTTTAGATAGATAGCTTAGATATAATTGCAATTTTTTTATTTTGGCAGAATAAGTTTATAGCTTGTGCCTATGGATCTTTTTTTTATTTTTGAGACATAGGTACATTTGTTAACTAATGCAAGTCACGTTGACCGGATTCATAATGTTGGTAAAGAACCCTTGAGGGGCGAAAACGACTCGCACTTTTTTATTATTATTTATCGATTGCAGTGCGAATACTAAAATATCCTATATGAAGAAGTAGTTACATATAAATATTTTATATATGTGAACCTACACCACCTATTGTGTTCATGGCCAAATAATATAAATATAAGTCGAGATAATTTACAACTAAAATTACGTTTTAAAATTGTTTACTAAAGTTAAGTCTTCAGGTGCACGCAGTACTTACCTAGCTGTATAAAATGGCTGACGTACGAATAGCAATTTGCATAAAATAAGTTTTGTAGTGGAATGTTTAAATCCTAATCTGAACAATGATTATGAGTTTAAATGTAATGTAAAAATAACACTATTATAGAGTATTAAGCTAAACTAAACAAGACATAAGGCGACACTTTATTCAACGAATAACGAACCAGAAGTTCCTAAGATTAGCGTGTCCAACCAAGAACCTCTTCAGCCTTATAATTGTTAACCATAAATTAGCATTACGAGGAGAATATAGTGATGACGGAGATCTCTCTTTTCTTTAATGTAAGGAATATTAAAAAAAAATAATATCCGCTGATGCTGTAATAGAGATCTTGTCAGATCTGTGCATTTGTGAGATTTTTCAGTCTTTAGCATTGGAACGACGCCAAGTACGATTGCTGCGTTCATACTCCTACGATAAATGTCATATTATCATCTGAGATTGTTTCAAATTGCATAATGTCATACATTTTTCATACTAATGTGGTAATTTTGTATGGGTACTGTCATTGAGTAGTTTACATGAGCTAGCTTAGGTCTTTTACACTGGTTCATGGTGAAAATTTTGAAATGGCCGAAGGTCGAAGAAATTTGCATTTACTGAGAATGAGTTATTTGCATTTACCCGCTCTGATAACAAGATGGAATGCAACTTTGAGTTCTCCGTCCTCAAAACGGAATGTCTCAAAAATTCGGTAGAAAATGGGGAACGGACTTCCTTACCACTAGGTTCCTTCCCTTCCCTGCCTGCCCTGCTATATGCATGATAGAGCGTGAATGTGAAAAAAAGATACGTAATGGGTGGTTGTGGGTAGATAGCAGCGAAACAGTAACTAAGTCTAAACCAGCTCGGTTGATATCTAATTATAATATTCGCCGCGTAAATCCCATGTAATAGATTCGCATTGCAATTAGAAGTGCGAAACCGCGCTTGCCAAACCAACTTCTTGACTTGATTACGCAATACTGAACCAAACTTCCTTACAGGATTATCTACCTTCGTGTAGACGTCCGCTTGGAGAAAAATTAATTAGGCCATTGCCGAAATACTGAAGCTTAAATCTATTTCAGCACGAGCTTGATTTCGTTGTTAGATGTTTTATATATGAGGCCTTCATGGCGCAGCGGCACAAGGGTGTGACTGTAACGCGACGGTTGTGGGTTCGATCCTCATTCGAGGAATTGAAATATTTATTTTTGTTTATATTATTTTCATTTCTTCGCTCTGGTGTCGAGACAAAGCGCGGTGTTGAGTTCTGCCACTCAACACGCAATGCCTGCAAAATACGGCGGAAAGTGGGGAACAGAGTATTTTAACACTAGGTTCCCTCTGCCTATGTTGCTGTGTGCGGGATACATCGTGAAGTTCATTTTAAATAACATAAAAATATATTAAAATTGTTTAATCTAATAATACAGCAATCACAGCAGATTATTGTACAAAAAGATTATTATGTCTTAATTACTCTGAATATTTTAATTACGAAAAGGTCGGGAGAGCTAAATGTTTTCATAATTGCGAACAATAATAAGAGAATCATGAGTTATTAAAATTTGAAACCGTTTCTTCGTCGGGCTTAAATTTCTTAGAAACAACAAATGTGGAAGTGTTTTGTGAGGATATTTAGTCTTGTGGGATAATATATTAATATCTTCATAATTTCCTTTCATAGCCAATTTTATGTTTGATCTACGGATAAAATTGTTTAAACTTAATCCACACTTAGGACAGAAAAATACATTTTAGAAAACGGAACGTAAGGCTTAGTGGCCAGAGTGCTTGGACGTTTTCTAAGATGCGCAGTTTCAAATCCTGCTACGTTCAAATTTTTATACGTTTTCTATTTACTTATTTATAAAAAACCTTTTCTGTTATTGATTTAAAATAAACATTGTTGTTTTTTAACTTTAACACTGTTTTCCGTATACGGAGGGAACAGAGGGAACTTAAAAACTTTTTCCTTACCTTCCCTACATTAGGCGGAAATCCGTATTGGCAAAGCGTATTGAATGGCGGAATTCAACGCCGCATTAAAGCTGTGTAGAATCAAAAATATCGTACATGGGTAAGCTGTCGTAAGAGGTAAGAATTTTTTGTTAGATTAGTGAAATGGCGAAGAATTGGTGAGCAGAAGACGAAGACAAGAAACTTAGCAGAAGATACGACCATATATATGTAAAAAGAAAATAATTATGTTTTTCATTATCTTAACGTTCACAATGTACAAAACTAACAAAAAAGAAAAGATAACTAAAACAAAACCAACAGAAAATATTAGATATTCGGACTAGCTGTGACATACTGTTTAATATCGTCCGCAAAGCATGACGCTACGTTAATGAGCTCGGCTCTAAATATAATAGGCTCTGTGACTACCATTACATGCTCCCGTTGTGTTCTGTGAATTATGTTTTTATTAAGATATTTCGTATCTGTTTGTTTATTGTTCATAGAACATGACTTATATAGAATTATAATATAATACGGTATTGAAATAAAGTATAATGGAAGTTCCTTTTCCTCCCCATTTTTATATGTATGTCTGTTTTAATTAATGCACATAGTTAGGATGTATTTCACTGAATTGGATAAAATCTAATTTAAAAGTACACATTTATAATGAATGTTGATTTTTTGGGGTTCTGACTTGTGTGCCTTAAAAAGTAAAACCAGAGCCTTATAGAATCAATTTGCTGTTCGTCTATCTATTTGTCCGTCGATACTGCCATTCCCTACTGTTGAATAGCGGGACTCAACGCCGCGATGTGCCTATTGGAAGTAAAAGTATCAAATATTTTATTTCTTCGAAAGAAATCGATCCTACAACCTATCGCCCTTACAGCGGCACGCTTGTGCCCCTGTGCTACGACGGACCTCAAATATTACATTAGTATCTATTATAATAATTATTATATAACTGATAGATATTTGAATGTAGATATTCTAGGAAGTGCTGAAAAGCTCTAAGTGTACTTAGAAGCTTGATGTGAAAACTTGGTGTCTTTGAAAACGTTCCAAGCCATTTGGCTTCGCGACACGTTCAGATATTCTATGATATGGTTGTTTCGTTTAATCGTTTTATTAATGTCATCTTTGCGAAAGGAACCTAGTGACCTTCATTCTTTTCTCTACTTTCCGCTTATTGAGAAAAGCGGAAAGTAGAGAATAGAGTATTATAGAGTATTTCGCATTTATTTAACGGTCACGCTTAAGTTGGTTCACCAATTGAGCATGAACACTTAAATACCACATTCAATTGTTCGTTAATTTGTCCTTATAACCATTTTTAAATCAGCATTTATTTTATACTTTACAATTAAGTAATATTTTGGTTTTAAATTTTATTGAATTAAAAATTAAATTTTAATAATTTTTACTTTTTTAAGGTTCCGTATATAAAATTTTAGAGATTATGATATATTATTCTCACTTGTATTATGTCAGCATATGACTTTTTGATTTAAGTGTTATGACAAGTAACCCTAACCCAAAAATTTTAAAGATATATTTTTATTCATATACTAGTGGACCCGGACGCGGCTACGCCTGCTTCAACTATAAGAATATTTATTAAATATATTCATGAAATTATTTTCAATTCTCAATAGAATTAGTAAGAAAATATAAGCTCAAATAATCAAAAAGAATAATAAGTAGATACACATTATTAGAAAAAATTATCTGAGTTATTGAAATGAACTAACAAAAGGATTAAAAGTAACTAAAGGACAGATATTCTTAATATTAGAAAAAGTACCTAAAGTTTTCCGTACGTGCGTACATAGATATCGACTCTACGAAATAACTAAACATTTCTCTCTATTAAGTAGGATAATTTTAGCGGGCAATATGAAATAAAATAAGAAGAGAACCAAAGTGTAGCTTAAATTAATTATAAACAGCAAATAATTACATAAACATTTACAATAGTTCGAAAATGTATGAAAATTTATAAAACCGTCAACGTCATCTGCCCGTTCGCGTCGGAAATACTGAGCCGCCCGAAGGCTAGGTCATTTGTAATCAGTGACATCTCCTTAATTATTTATTAGAATGTTATACAGTAAACTATAATTTCAATCTAGATAAAATGCTAAAAGTGACTATTATATTTATTTTCATAAGGATGAATATCAAAACGTCGCGAAAGCGGTCGCGTAGCAACGACGGTTGTTATTAACATGGCAGAATAAATTGCATGTCAAATTAGAATGTACTTTAAAACATATTAGTATATATGTGTAATGTAATGTTATATAGCCTATAGCACTTCTGAAGAATGCAGCTTTCATACAAAACAAAAACAATGAAAATCGGACCAGTAGATCCAGAGATCTTAGCGTTCAAACAAACAAACAAACAAACAAACAAACAAACAAACTCTTCCGCTTTATTATATTAGTATAGATGTATGGATTTTATAATATTTTGTATAATTATTGAGATTAGCGCGTTTAAACATACAATCTTTTCATCTTTATAATAATTCATATGGATTGGGTGTTTAATTATACAGTATATACAAATTCAGGAAAAAAAACTACATTCATAAGTAATCATTCTTTAATTTACATAATATTGTCTTAGCCAAACACTAAGTCTTTAGTATTAAGATAACCGTCTTTAAACAAACCAAGAATTGCTTCAAGAGACTGTTTAGATCCTTCAGTCAGCTTTCTTTCTTTAAATATTTTACCCATTCCTGATTGCAGCTCGTTCACACTATCTAAAAATACACATACATATTGTTATATAAAGAACAACCTAATGATTTATTTTGCTATTTATTATAATTTAATAAAAGAACTAATAGTTTTTTAACTAATAATTATAGGCCTGACTGGTGCTTAATAGCCCGAAATAGACCGCAATGGAAGAAGTGGAGAGAGGCCTTTGCCCAACAATGGGATGGTGTAGGCTAGGGAAAAAAAAATATATTTTTTTGATTTTATCATAATCATGTTACTATCCAATTTTTTTCAGCTTCACGCTTTATCTTTCATTGTAGAGTAGGCGGAGAACCTAGTGTCTCATCACTACCAGAGCAGGAAAACTCTATAGACTTATACATATAAGGCTTATACGGCTTATACACGTAGATGTCATATTAAAAGTTTTCTTGTCCGAGACGTGAAAAATGCTATTGTAATAGCAGCATTAACTACATTTAAGTATCTACACAAGATTATTTAATAAGTTAAAAACATATAAATTATTTTATACAAATAATACTTACTATACAATGAAATCAGCGCTTTCGCTGGCAACTTTTTCAATTTTTCAGTAAAAGTAGCTTGACTTGCACTATTATCGATTTGTGATTGAATGTTCTCGAGAATATTTGCATCATAGAAACTGATACCATCCATGCCATCGTCGTAGTCATCTTCCGCAGATAGTTTGTGTTTATGGCTCATTGTATTTAATTTAGCTCTAAGCATTTCCTCAATTCTGCCAGACTCACTATAAGTAATCTAGAATGGGATTAAGTAAATAAAAAAAAACAGTATATTCAATAAAAAATAAATAAAAATAAATAATTTCCTCGCTCTGGTAACAAGATAAAGCGCAGCGCTGTGTTCCGCCACTCAACAGATAATATATTGGAAATTCGACCGAAACTGGAGAACGGAGTGTCTCAACACTAGATGCTTGCCCGTGCTAAAATAATTAAACTCACATCAGCCGCCTGTGTTGTGGTATTTCGCTATTCCCTTTTAATTCATATTAAAATAGTTATAAATAAAAATTTTAACATACCATAATGAATAATATAAGCGCCTTAATTATAGGACTCATTTTTAAATTACAATATAATTAATATTTACTAACAAAAGCGATTAAGTATTATTTATATTTAATTTACAATATTAAACATTTTATTTTATGACAAAACTAAAGAGAGACGACACTGGGAAAAAATGCGTTATTTTTCAACCCTATTAGCCTTTTTATAAGTAATTATTTATTAAGACCAATATGGTGAAATTATATTAGAAAAACACGATTTTAATTTCATTGTTAATTCGTCGCGCCTTTTCTTAATATGATTAAACAATATGAGAAAATTATACATTTGATTTAATTAATTATAACCACGTATTTATGCGGTTTGTGGTTAGGAATTATAATTTGCTTACTAATATCTTTATAGTAAATTATCATTTCTAACCACAGTGGCATTCATTTCTGCAACGAGACATTGAGTGTTGAGTTATTCCGCAATTAACACTCAATGTCACGTTGCGGAATTCGGTAGTGTCTTGACGCTAGGTTCTCTCTACTTATTCTATTATTCGGGAAAAAACTGGAAGTAAAAGCGTTCAGTACTATATTTGAATATTTTCTCTCTTTATCTTGCATGTAGCTCTATAACCGAAAGAACATAGTTTTAAGATACGATTCTCTACTTACCACCCGGATTCGAGACATTACGTATTAGACATTAAAAGGTAAATATTTAGACACTATACCCTATCGTTTATATTAATATTAATATATATACATATTTATAAATTAACAAAGAAATTTGCTTCAAGCTGTATCCCACACACAGCAAGGTAGGCAGAGGGAACCTAGTGATAAGACACTCCGTTCCCAACTTTCCACTGATTTCTGGAGACATTGTACACATTACTATACCAGTATATCAGTTAGAGAACACATAAAAACATAAAGCCAAATGGAAAAGAGATATCTTTAAAATTTCGTCAATTCAATACATTTTGAATATCCAGCACTTTTTCCAACACAAATGTAAATTAAATGATGAATAGATATTCGGGTGAACGCGCTCGACTGTAACCAGAAAAACGAACAGCCCACATTAATTTAAAATGTATTTTTGTTTTTGTTTCTTCTGGCATGTTTGCTGTATTATAATTTTCATATCAGACGGATATTTTGGAATATTTATTTGTTTTTATTTTCATTTTCGTTAATTATAAGTAATGGATAACTGTAAAGTTTCATTATGCATCAAATGAATTTATTGTTATGTATTTTGTCTACAGTTTTCTCTATAATAAAATGTTTTAAAATAACACTACTACAAAGAAATGGTTAATATTTGAGTTTATTCGTGTGTAAGTGTGACAGGGCTGACTGTACACTATTAATAGCAGATTCGAATACTAATACGAAAAAATATCCACTTTAACTACTTTTTGCTTCATTGGTGTGGTTGAAAAATATACTTTAGTTTCTTAATGTATCTTCTAAAATTTAAATAGTCAAATTAAGTATAATTACATAATTTAATAATATTAAACTATATATTTTAGAATATTCAAAACAAACAAACTACATGTTACATTAACATTATCAGTACGTTACGTTTACGTTATTAATTTAATATTTGCACTGGAAATTTAAATAGCGATTAATTGTTTTTGCTCCCAAAATATATGAAATTCCATCGCTTGTGTCATAATATTTTATGGGGTTTAGGAATCCGATAATAAGTGGGATTCCGTAAAACCCATATCAGCGTAAAATGTCAACAAAATTATATCCCTGAATTAAGTGTTTTATTCACACCTGGTGCTGGTGGCTACAGCAAGTGTTCTTAGCCTATTATAATTGGATGTTCTAAGGCATAATGTGTGTCATAATTGCTTATGAGACGAGTCTATCGTTTTTTTACATATAAGATATTTTACTAAATGGATACTTTAAATAATAAAATAATTTTTATACTCACGATAATTTGATGATGATTGAGAGGCACAAGAGTGTGATTGTAAAGTAAACAAGTTGTGGGTTCGATTCCCACTCGAGGACATGACATATTAATATTTTAATTTTCTTTGCTCTGGAGTCAAGGCCTAGGCGTATTCAGCGGAAAGTGAGGAGCGGAGTGGCTTAACACTAGGCTCCCTTTGCCTACCCTGCTACATGCGGGATACGGCGTGAAGCTGATGTAGTTGATAGACGATAATTTGAAGGTCTTCTTAGGCAGTTGCTGTTCTTTCTTTGGTCAATTATTACAATTGCAATCTTTATTTCACATGTTCTTGATGGTACCGTGACGGCTTTAATTACAGCAACAATAACCCAAATATGCCAACGATGTCGCTTAAATTCATGAATAATAAATAAAACTCTATTTTCTTTCTATAAAATGGCAACATTCTTAGGGAGGGTCTTTGTAACATGCACGTATGTATGTCGTATAGGTTGAGTAGTGGAATCTTTCAGCATCGACACAGAAAGGGCGGGGCGGAGAGTCGATGAGTCAGTAGAAAGCTTCGATCGTGTTTTTAAAAAATTTGTTTTTGAAGTCTTTTTTTTCTATTTTTATGTATTTGTGCACTTATTTAGATTTTTTTATCTTAAATTTTCTGTTCATACAAGTATATAAGGACTATTATATTAATACTATTTTTCTTTTCTTTCCTCCTGGCATTAATTCCGGCGTATGTTGCCAGGAAATTCATTAGGTACATTAATAATAAATATTAATAAAAAATTGAATAATTACATTTAGCATTGTTTGTTTATTTTAAAAGAATTTCATGAAATTCTTCGTGGTATCAATTATAACGTAGTTATTTATTTACAGGATAATTAATACACTATATAATGCAAAGAAATAATTGGTGTTAACCAAATATTATCTTCATATTTGCTTAACACTCAATTACTATTTGTTACCTTCGCTTCGCTTAATTTGGATATATTTCAGATATTCTTTTAGCTTGACACTGTATCTCGTACATAGCAGAGTAAGTAGAAGGAACATTTAAACCTGGTGTTAAGACACTCTGTTTTCCATTAAGACTGTTCCGTATTCTACTTTCCAGATTAGATATTCGTGTTGATTGGCGCAACTCAACGCCACGGTTTGCCTCGGTGTTACCATAGGAGTGAATATAAATATGAAATATTTTATTCTCATGTGAGAATTGAATCTACAATAGCCACGCTTGTGCACCTGCGCCACAGCACAACACGCCAATTTCGGAGTGTGAGTGTGAGTGGCGGAACTTAACGCCGAACCTTGTTGCCATCTCCCGAGTGGGGATCGAACCCACAACCGTCGCGTTACAGTCACAGCGGCTTCATTAAGAAGTTTCCAATTATTAGGTTAGGTAATCCTTTAAAAAAATATTCTTGAAAATTGCGTATTAAATTACCGTCAGTATGCAAGTATTGATAAAAGCAAATTAATTTATGATAACGTTATTACAATACAGTATGTATTCGCAATTTCTATAATTACCTTGAGATCTTTTACGAGCATTGAACATGAAAATCGTATAAATTAAGTCCGTACTATTAAATATTATAAGTTTCATGTAGTACCGCCTTATCTTCTTATCGGATTACTTGTAGTGCTCGTGCATACTATGGCGTATAATATTTTAGAAATTGTTCTATTAATATTCTTCATGAGGCCAGTGTGGATTTGCAAACGCCACTGGTTGTTGGGTCTGGGTTCGATATCCTGTCGATAAAATGAAATATATATTTAAATGTATATTTTCATTTCTTCGCTCTGGTGTCGATGTAAAGGCAAAGGCGTTGAGTTCCACTCAACACGCAATGCCTTCAGAATTTGGCGGAAAAAGGGGAACAGAGAGTCTTAAGGTTCCCTCTGCCTACCTCGCTGTGTATGGGATGAAGCATGACGTGAAGCTGTTTTTAATATTTTTCATAATATACTTAATGTAAATTTTTATTGCGAAATTGAGTTCTGATAACTATTTATTGATGTTGATAAGCTTTTTTGTTATTTGTTATTTGTAGATGTGAATATGATAATATTCTGGGAAATAATACGAATATTATATGGAATCATTTTAAATATTTATTATTTTTAACTTTTGTTATCGTGATGAATGGAATTGGGGTCAAATTCCACTTATGGGAACGTTTTTATTTATAGATCTCTCGTTCTGGAAACACAGTGCGCTGTTGTTAAGTAAAATCTACAGTTATATATATAACATTTTTGTATTTTTTTTCTATTAAAATATACGCGCAAGCACAAACTTCATCACCCAAAGCTATGTTAATACGGAAAACAAACGTAATCCGTACACACAGAAAGTAGAAACGAAACTAATTAACAAGTTGAAGCGGAGAGATTTCGTTAGGCGAACAGTTATTTTTGCCAACTCCACCACAACTACTTATTTATATAAGGGATCTCGTGGTACCATTAGGCTTAACGGAACTTCCGTTTAATGTAGAGTTAGGAAACTATTGTGTATACCGATAAAGCATAGTACTATCTAAAAGTAAAGTTCATAGCTTTTATGTCTAGATAAGCTGTTGTTGAATTATTATATGAAAACTGTTAAATTATTTTACATAGAAATCGTTGATAATATAAAAAATAGATGAGACAAGTAACTTTTGTACATATTTTTTAAGATACTCCATTCCCATTAACTCAATTCCGTTCCGTTAATTCTGGAGGAGTCTGGAGTTCTAATTCCTTTTCGCCGAATTCTGGAGCCACTGCGTGTTGGGTTGCAGGGTCCAAAGTGAGGAAATGAAAATTTTAAATATTTAATTTGGTATTCTCTCTGAAAGGGCTCCACTGTCAAGTTAGTAAGTACGCACACCGACTTAACTACATATTAAACTAATAGTATTCAAAATTTCAGCTTTGCTAAAATGACGTAGATCGGGGGGCCCTAGGATCTTGGGCTGTAACGAAAGTTCAGCGTCATCAGCTCCGCCATTTAACGCGTGGTATCTCCCAAATTACTACATGGTACGCGTAGTGGCTTAACTCTAGGTTTTCTCTGCTTACCCTGCTTTATAGGGGAAAGAGCCAAAAAAAATATGTAAGTTCTTTTCCACACGGACCTCATTCTCAATCATCATCTCATTTTTGGATGGAGGCATCTATCACCAATTAGTCTAGGTGGCGGTCAATTGTAGTTAACACTGGTTTTTTTACCAAAAAAAAGGACAAATTTCAGGCAAATCTAGAAAAGCTAGTAATGTATCTGTAAATAAGATTAACTAAAACAGTAAACCGTAGTTCTCAGTATCAGATGAATGTTTGTTAAAGCATTGTGATCGATATCTCAAGAAGGGGAACTCTAAGACAATGTTTACATTGCTAAGTGAATACGAGACAAATGCTACTAGTTAAAGAAAATTGAAACGTTTGAAGCGAATTCTCAAAAGAGTTGGACGCGCCTGTTTATTTTCGAGGCACAGTATAGTCTACTTAAGTTATGCTTTTCATCGTCTCTGATATATGGATTTTTATGATTAATTTAGTATGAAAAAAATTGTATTTTTTATTTCTGATTATGATTGAGGTTGTATAATGATTATAATATTAAGCTTTTAGTGTTACATGGAATTTATATTTAAAATTATGCGTTTTTTAGGCAACCGCAGGATGAGAGAGAATCTAGTGTCTAGAGAGAATCTAAGATACTCCGTTTCCTACTTTTCGCAAATATTTGCCATAGCAAAATTTGCCACTATCGAATTGCAAATCAAAACACATTGCCTTTTTGCAAGAGCGAAGAAATGAATATAATAAATTGTAGCGCATGAAAATCGAACGCACAACCGTTGTGCCTCTATTCAGACACTCTTTTTGGTTTAAAATTAAGAATCTAAATCATATATAATCTGTACATTAGTATTTTACAGGAATGTCCACACGCAGTAGACGTCCACTCTTTTAGTTGCGAAAGCGAAGTTAAATAAACTTGTGCATGTATTTGCGTCTAATGACGTATGTTGCGAGCGGACGCGCACTTCGGCGAATTCAACTTAAACACATTTAAACTTCATCTGAAGTGAAGTCTGTATGAAGAAATTATTAGAGTGCATTCAATTATACCGTAGTAGTAGGTACCTACTACCTACTATATAGAATACGTTGATGCTTTTGTTCAGTTAACCGGTGTTTTAAAATGTTTATTGTAAGGTATAGTTTCTGATTTACTTTGAAATTATTTTGCAGAAGTGAATAGAAGTGAATTAAGTTCAAAGATGTTGATTGTTCCCATTGACACCAGGGTAGGCAGAGAGAACCCGTGAACCTAGAGTAAAGACACTCTGTTACGCATTAAGACAGTTTCGTTCCCCACTCTCCGCCGAATTCTCGAGCTATTTTCTATTATTTATTTCCGTCGTGGGGCAGTGACGTAACGTGTGACTGTGGAAGTGCGGTGTTTAGTTCCGTTACTACATATACAATGTCAGCAGAATGTGGCGACAGAGACTCTATTATATATTACGGTTCTTTTACCTACCCTGCTCTACTTAATAAATAATAATATTTATTATTTATTTTGCAACTCGAGAGCAGCTCTAATTAATACGATATTATTAATTGGAAGTAGACATTATAGTTTGGTCTTCCTTTGATTCGATCTATAGATTTAATAGTGTACTTAAAAATGTGTGGCATACTGTTTATATGAAAATAAAACTCTTATTAAAATACTTTTCTAAGTGAAAATTAAATTATAACGAGGTGAAAAATATCAAATCCAATTCTTAAGCATTTTAACAAAAAAGAACTGGTACTGAAGACAAAATGTCTCTAATAGATGAAATCAGCAAAATTTTAATAGTGAGTATAATTGGAATTATCCTGAAAAGACGATTTAAATAAAACGGTCCTTGCTAAGTGAATTTGGAAAGGATTGAGTTGATTGCATGGCCTTCAGTCTTTATTTGGAAATGTGAAATTCTTGTGAACTTAATGCTGTAGAAGTCTGATTTTAGATTAGTATATTATTTTTTATGCTTCACCTCTACATAGCATGGAATTTAAGATATAGCGTGTTGAGTGGTGGATCTCAACACCACCATTTGTCCACCAAAGCATAGAATCTATTTCTATTTGGTCACACAGATGAAATCGCAGGTAAGTAAAAACAAGTGAGTGGAGATAATTTTGAAATTTCTTGTATATTTCTTCTATGGATTTTACAATTACGACAATTATTATTTACAACTATTTTGCTTTGTGTACATTCTGTTCTGATAGTAGTATATTTAAATGGAGATTATTATTTTAGGAAAAATGTCAATAACTCTTAGTTATCAACATTGTTCCTTATAATTTGGGTTCCACCAACTTCTAATATTTTTGATTTCTTTATAATTGGAGGTAGGACTATTTAAAATAGCACATAATTCGCAGATGCCGTCGTCTTCTGTTGTTTCTTTGTATGTATAATGATTGTGCCACCTAGAAGTTTAATTTTTTAACGAATTAACTATAGTTTAATAAATTATAAATAATTTTATAGACTATCGTGGCGAAGTGAAACAGCGTTTGACTATTAAAACGATTGTTGTGAATTCGATTCTCAATCAGGGTAATTATTGTCCTTTCCCCAGTTTGGTAAGACAAAGAACGGGATCGAGCTCGGAGTGTATAGGTACACTAGATTCTCTCCGTCTTTCCTACTGTTTGCGGAATAAAGCGTTAATCCAAGTTTAATGTTTGTAAATAAAGAGAGAGACAGAATTTCAGTGTTAATAATTGAATAAATTAGTTTTCTGTTAAAATAATAATAAAACGTAAATCTTACCGAAAATACTCATAATATTTATGTCGATTTTTGATAGACTTCTGAATTTCTGTTACAACGTCACTCGTATCTAATTTACTGGCATCTATGTAAGAACCCGGTGGTAAAAATCTAAAAAAATAAAAAAGATAAATTTAAGATAAGTTTTTTTATATACCTGTGTTAATAAAAAATAATTGTACCTTGAAAAATCTGCACCTCCATAAACAACTGGAACAGCATAATTTAATAATGGATGTAACAAATCTTCTGTCACATAGTCTTCAGCAAAACTACGTTCAAACGCAAAATAAAAATAATAATTCTTTTTCAGAAGTAAAAGGCATTCTTCTATACGATTTTTTGGACATTTATATTTCCCACACCAGCCATAAGAGTCGAGTGTTAGTTTAGCTGCAGATAAAGATTGATTGAGACTAATTATTAAATTGGAAGTTGGGGCACAATTGCTTAAAAACCACGCTGCTGCTTTCTTTTTTTCCTTTAGTTTACGTTTCACCTCATCAGTAGTTGGTTGCATCTTGGTAATCCATAACATGTCTTTCTTAGGTCCAATTACGTTAGCATTTAAATCCATAATTTTAAATTTAGATTTAATTATATCAGAATCTAGTCGATATGTCCAAGTCAAGTTGTAATAGTTATCATATTTCTCATTACATATAGGATACGTTCTTGCTGATTGAGATGTTGTAAAAATATAATTTTGATAATAAGCTCTCAATAGAGGATGTATATCCCAATCACTTTCGACGCCAAAAAGAATTGCGTCAAAATATCTAAAATCTGGTAGTAGGGTCTTATCTATCGTTAAATAGCAATTAGTATACGTACAGTTGTTCATGAGAAATGGTGTTTGACCTTTAACAAAATTAGAACCCCGGTAAGTAGGCTCATGATTCCAATTAAGTATATATTTCAAATCAGTATGAAATCTTTTCGGCCTTTTAAAATTTGAAGTCGTAATAGTTATATTGTTTTTAAGTTTTCTTAATTTTCTCACCATTTGTTTTATTTTTCCTGGAGTTCGAAGCATATAATTCAATTCTATTATATCACTCTTTTCATAAAACAAAAGGTAATTGATGGAGTGTAAAAAAATTGCTAAATATATACCAGCGAAAATTGCTTTCAAGCTTTTGCACATATCAGAATTTACGTAGACAAAATTACACTACGATACTATAACTTTCTTTGTTTCTTTGTGAAATGCTTACCATTTCATCAAATTGTAAACAGTCTCAACAATGCAATATCTTTCTTAGTAAATATGTCCACAATATTTCATTAATCTCAAACAGGATGGGAAAAGAATTTTCTCGTATGCTAATATAGTTTAAAGCACGCGAGCTGTGGACAGAAAGCTAAATATCGCAATTATACCGACGCGAAATTAAATATGAAAATCTCTTTGTACGGACGGCCGCGTTTGTCGCCCTTCCCTTCACGCCAGTGATATGCAAATGACAAAAAATAAGCAAGTAGTGCTCTTACCTGACAGAAAGGAATTTACGTTCATATTGTTCCATATATGTGGAATGTTTTCATACAAACTGCTGCGTTTTTAATAACTAAATGGTTAACCTGCGAATATAGTTATGAAATTGGCTGAAACATTTTTTTTATATCGTTGTTGCATTTTCGTTATTACGGTATTACTTTAACTTAATATAATATAGGTAAATGTAATAATTTCCAATTAAAGTTAATTTTACGATTTTTAATTCCTTACAGTATCGAGAACACTCTTCATATAAAATATTTTCCTTTTCAGCTTCGCTGTATCCCGCATGTACCAGGATTGTCAGACGGAGCCTAGTGTTCAGTCACTCCACTCCCCACTTTTCGCATTGCAGGGTAGGCAGAGGGAACCAGGCAACCCAGAGGCGGAACTCAACGCCGCGTTTTACCTCGACACCAGAAGACGAAGAAATGAAAATATAAAACATTCAATTTCCTCGAGTGGGAATCGAACCCATACGTACACATACATATTATAAATATAGTTTGTATACTTATATTTTGTGTGTGAATCAAACCAACACCCAACTATGTACCTATATTAAATTATCCAGTTAACCTCTTCCGAATTGGCCCAAAATGGCGTCTAGCAATTTATGCGTACCAGCCTAAGATATAACATAAACATTATGTATCTTTTTCGTTAATCGCTACCGAATTTTCGCGGCTTGCAAAACTTTTTTTTTCGCCTCAAAAGCGAAGCTCTGAATATTAGCAAAAAGTCATTAAAAGTAAGGACGCTGTTCATCATGGCGGCGAAACCTCAAAGTCGGTATTAAATCGGTGAGTTGGTAGGACCTTAAGTTATAAAAGTTCATTCATTTAACGGTTGTGCGCGTTCGGGCCGGGGCTCAAATTCAAATTATATCGTAGTTAGGTATGTGTGTTATGTAAGATTCTACTTGTTTAAATGAGAAGTAGAGGGAGTATTGAGGAATTTTATATTTTTTCTGGATTTAGCATTTAACAAAAATATATTTAAAAAAAAAGTAATATTTGTAGGTCTACCCTCCAAATCCTGCTGTTCAGGAAATGTCATGTTGGGCCAACATGCGTTTGGCGCTCTGTTCTCACTGGCTAACCCTAGCTATATAGGATCTTTATGCTATATAGGTTTAAGATAATTTCTTTATGCTATATAGTGTGAATCTATTGTGGTTTTCGAGTATCGATGAATTTCTCCGTCTGCTATGCAACTTATAATTTATAAAGACTTAATGATGAAAATAATTAGCTTCACCGAGTTAGAATCGAAACTACTGCCGTCACGTTTACGGCGAGACGAGCAAAAAGGCAGACCAAATATTAATTTAGTATGAAATTTGACTGCGATATCTCATTATTCTTCGACTATCTGTAAGTATTACGTGATAAAAGTTTATAGTCTTCGCGATTTCAGCGAAATCACGTGGCACGATTGAAGAAGACATTCTTTTTTATTGCTCGGCGCATTTAGACTAATGGTATTCACTTCGAATTATATAGTTTTCTTAGATATTTTTTCTTATTTTGATTCATCTATCGTATTTCGTAGTTAGATTCATTATAGAGTTTCTTTTCTCCATTTTCCATGAATTAAAGAAATTGAGTGTCAATAAAGGAAGTGGTGTCCGTGTGAATACTTGCGTCCCTGCGCTACGATAGGCCTCTTTTCTTATTATTCATCGTTTTTAAACTTCATTATTTTAGACTAGTTTATTTAAATTACCTACATATGATATTTTAAATAGCACATCCGTACGTCGGTGTTATATGACATCGACAGCTAAATGATGGCTATTTCCATATTTGACCTTTGTCAGCTAAAAATAAATTTAACCTACAAAGGGAAGAAAAATTATGCTTCATTATTATTTTTAGTTTCACACTGTTATTTCACATAGTAGAGGGAACTTGGATCTAGTATTAATACACTCCCTTCCTATTGAGACACTTTCATTCCCTAGTTTTCGCCCAATTCTCGAAATATTTCATTTATCTTTAAGTTTTATAAATACTAGAATAAACGGAGAGAATCTAGTGTTAAGAAACTCCGTTCTGTCACTTTCCGCCCGAATTCAATATCCTATGTATTGGGTCGCTGTTATTATTATTATTATTTATTATACTAGTCTGAACTGTTCCTTGCGCAAAGGTCTCTCCAGTTTAACAAACAAAAAAAGGTATGGATATTAATATCAAAGATATAGTTAACTTAATAAAAAATACTGTAATATTAAATATTTTGTCCTTATACAATCGTATAGCGGTTTGAATATTCGAACAAAGCCTACATTGTACTGAATAAACTTTTAAACTTTTCGATTCTTTCGCAACTTTCGTTTCAGTCGGTTTCCGCGCCATCGGCCGCCATCCTATTAGTGATAATTAAATCCAATGGATTTGGCGGTTTTAATTTCATTATCGCGTTAACCCTTTAAGTTTTCAACGTTTTAAGCCGACCCGTGTAATTCGGACCATAATTTCGAGGATTGACTTAAGTCGATGGCACATTGATTTTGGTTCGGCAATGAATGTGAATTATTTAAATTTTGGTGAATTTTGTCCTTTCTTTTAATTTTTAAGGGTTGTAGTTTTTTAGGGCTGCTCTAAAAATTTAAAAAAACCCAATATATAAATTAAACAAGAAATTAATTAAATAAAAAAGCAACTTTGTGATCCTTAAGCATTTGTTCTTCAACACATTGAAAATAAATAAATATGAGAGTAACCATATACATATATCTTATATTACGCCCTCAATTCTTATTAAGTTCATGTTAATAGTAAATTATCATAATTTTCTAAAACAGACTTACCCTAAAACTAACTAGCTTTGGGAACATTGTACCAAGATTCACAATATTTAAGGAGACACGCCACGAGATCATTATAAAGTAAAGTTCCAAAGCTGAAGAGCAGCCCTGAATATAAAATTATCACCTCCCTTAGTCAGCCGGTTTAACTTCATTTTAATAAAAACGAGAGGAAAAAATTACGCCGCCAATGTCTAGTGCTGAGCGAGGTTTTTACGTTCGACGGAGTTCCGGATTTTATTTGATTGCTGTATTACCAGAGAAATGAATAATATATTATACTATGAAATTGTTTGATTGATTTTAATAATTTTCAAGAATATGTATAATATAACATAATTGCACAAATAGAGTATAAATAAAATAAAAGATACAGTTAATTTAAAGATACACAGATGTGCAATGGCGGCTTTATCACTAAAAGCAATTTCTTACAGGTAATCAGGCCAGGTTATATATTGAGACCATTCGTGGCGCAGGAGCACAGAGTGTTTTTTTGTGGTGCGATATCATATTTAAATGTTAGATCTTAAATTTTGGGCATATCGTCGTGACCGTAATCGACTGACTGTAATCGAGACAGTTGACAATTCGATATTCGTTCATTTCCTCGCTCTGGTACAAGATTAAGCACATCCTTTAGTTGAGAAAGGAGTGTCCTAACACTAAGTTTTGATTTTCTACTCTGCTCTATGCAGGATGCAGCGTGCAGCTAAAAACAAGTGCCTTTAATGTGGTATATGTAAATGTATTTTATTATTCAAATTTTGTAAAATATTTTTCGTTACAACAATTATCATTACAATGTGTATTTAATTAAATAAAATTATTACTCTAGCAATAAGTAATATTAAACAATGCACATCTAATTTCATCTCGGCGCTGCAGTAGTTCAAAAGTGCCAGAAATTTCATTATAACATTCACGGCGTGAAGGCTCTCAAAGCCCAAAGCCGAAATAATATAAATCTTATTCTAACGATGGTTTGTATTCGTCGATGTTATGTAAAATTTTTAATGACTACCCTCCAAGTTATGTTGTGATATGTAATATAGTGTAGTTTCTTGTATGCAAAAGTCTTTACTAAATAGTTATTTCTCAAGTTATCATATAAACTTATTAAAAAAAACAGTTAAGTACACATAATAGAAGTACAGTATAAACTATAATTGTTTATTTGTTTTGGAGGACAACTCAGTGCAGTTATAAACTAAATATATTATACAGGTGTTAAAAATTATGGAATAAAGAAGCAGCGCGACGCCAGATTCTATATAGAAAAGAAAAAATAGAGATTGTAGCTTCAATTCCCACACGGAAGAATAAATTATTTTCCTCGCTCTTGTAACGAGTTGAACTGCTGCTTTAAATTCCACCACTCAACAATGAATGTCTCGAAAAATGGGGGAATTCTTGGAGCGAAAATCTTTGGCCATAACAAATGTGGTTCTAAAGAGAAAATTATAAAATTATGCGACAAAATCAACTTTTCGAAGTCCACATTTGGCTGTAGCCCAAAAAATTAATTGGAGACAAGAGGCCGATGTTTCAGCGCTCGCACTGCCTGTAATTAGAGCAATCGGCCTGAGTCACGTCTAGCCGAGTGCCGCTAAGTGTGCTCCAGCTCCAGCTTCAGCGTCTATTGTCGTTCAGTTAGGACTTTAGTAAACGCTTGTAGATATACAAATTAAATGGTTTGCTGGCTTGTTCGTGTATTGATGGAATATTATGGTGTAGCTACTTGTTTGTGTGCTTTACAATATACTATGATAGATTTAGATATTTTTATTTTCACGCTGCATCCCGCACACAGCATGGTAGACAGTTATTTCAAGAACACACTTAAGACATTCCCTTCTCCCTTTTCCGCCGAATTCTGGAGGCATTACGCAATTTGCCTCAACACCAGAGTTAAGAAAGGAAAATATTGAATATTTCATTCCCTCGTGTGGGAATTGAACCCACAACCTGTGTGCTTTATAGGACACGCTTAAGCCCCTGAGTCATGACTTGCCGCACTATACATATGTATATCTAAGAACATTAAAAAGTCATATAAATATATGACAACTGTTCACATTTGGCTTTTAACCAAAAAAATAATTGGAGACTTGTAATGCAAGTTCTCAGCTAATAGCAGCACATTCATGTGTAATTAGTGCAATCAGCGGGAATCACGTACAGTCAATCAAAAGCACTGGTTAAGTGACGTCAAAGCAATCGTCCGGTATATATGTTATGCAAGATAGATAGATATATATCTATCTTATATAATAATATATGTATAGTTTTTGGTGGTTTCGACCGCCAGTGATGTTCTAAGGGTACTGTTACAATTTTCGTTGGAAGCTAAAACAACAAATATAGCTCATTTCGTGTAATAAAGATATATTTACGCTTTTATATGTATGGCAGGTGGTGTAAAGAAAGTTTGTAAATAGTTTTTACACAAACATTGACATGTTTAAGTTGCTTGAAAAAACTGCAATTACGTTATTATTGAACTAAATGACCAACATAGGGATGCTATTAACATAAAAGACAATAAAATATTTTTGCATTCATATTGTCTATTTTCTAATGGTAACAAAATTTTATTGCAATTCTGCTGATTACTTTTGAAAATAAAAATAAACTATTAAAAATTGAATAATAATGGCAGTTACATGAATAAAAATAGGAACTTTTGTATGCCTACAATAAAGAAATATAAATTGAATATAAAAATATTTTTCCTCTTTTTAGATATTTTTGTAAGTACACATGTATCTATAATCATTTTTTCAAAGGCTTTATAATATTAACTCCATTTTACCATAGTATGTCACGTTTTTTTACAAATTAAGTAGCGTAGTAGTAGAATGTGGAATATAGTCCATAATATAAAGAAAATATTTCATAATATCTGTTAAGATCGCAGCTTCGTGAAAAGAGAGTGGGCTAAGTCTGAATATTGATTTCGTGAAAAATTCTAAGGTCCAATACTTTTTCCGAACTTACTTTCGTTTATATCTAGATCTTATCAATTATTTAAGCAACTTTTAAGTAGACCTGTGGACTTCAGTATTATTTTCAAAAGGTATATGAGAGTATACGTCTGAAGGAATCAAACATATTTTTAAACATCTTCACTCTATTCGGAGGAAGTAAAATATCCAGGACTCCCCTTTCAGATTGTCGTATAGGAATGACTTCTATAGGCTCATCTAGATCCTCTTCAACATTCCTTGTGGAAGGCGTTGTAGTATCTCCATTCTTTATATCTACTAATGTAGAACTACTAATGTTTAATGAACTATTTGATGCTGTCGGAGATGTCGTTATTTCAACATTTTTTGGGTTGAATTCACTAAATTCAGGTGGTACATTATTAATTGGTACGTCGGTCTCTTCACTTATTCCAGAATCAGCCTGTTTACTTAAAACATTAGTGTATATATCCTGAAAATTGATAGAGGATGGCATGTAAGCATTTGTGTACGGCTGGTCATCTTCAGTGGACTGAGCTTCAATCTGCACCTGGAATGATTTCTTTTTTATATTTTAAACATATCTGGGAGAAATAATATATATAATTATTAATTAAAAATAATGTGTTATTATCAATTTATGAGAGAAGATATATTTAATTCACATTCTTTACAACAACTAGTGGAGGCGAAGTGCGGCGTTGAGTTTCACCACTTAACACGCAATCACACTCTGCTTACTCTGCTATATGCAGGATTTTCACTAAGGCACATTGTAATCTTATTTTAGTGAGAGCAAAAAATACACTTATATTATTTATAAGTATTATAACATTTACAAAATTATACTCACTAAGTAATACGTATATAAAACCACTATAATATTAGCTATCAATCCCATATTAACGTCTGATTCTTTTAACAATTCTTGTTATAATAAAAATTATGGACATTGTTCCTCCATTCACTTCTCAGTATGAGAAACTTTTTGTTTTAAATATAACTACAATAGTGTTTATCGAGTTCGAAAGAAAACGATATTGTCTACTCGGTGAATGAATTTATTATGAACGAACTGTGAACTAAATAATATACTGTTAGATGATTAAGATATTCGAAGTTTTCAATACAAATTTTTTTTGCTGCTGTAGGTGTGGGTTCCATTCCCATTTCAAGCATTGTTTAAATATGTATGTAAGTTTTCTCGGTTTTTTAAACCCGTGTTAATTTTTACTTCACAACACAAGCTTATTATTTAAAAGTAATAAAAATATTTGTAGTGTTTTTCGTGATATTGCGTGGTGAGTGTTAGAACACGACGTCGCACTTTATCTTGTTACCAGAGTGAGGAATAAAAATAATTTATTCTGTTGAGTGAGATTCGAATCCACAATAAACGCGTTTGCAGTCAGATACTGTACTACTACGTCAAGATTTTATTAGCAAAAAAATATAAAGTGAAACCCTGGTTATTACATATTATAATAAGAATTTAAGTATTAAATTGAAATGGCGGTACGTAAAATATAAATGGAATTTAGATTACATTTGATAGAGGCGCCTGAATAGTTAACGCTATTTTCGGTGTAAACGCGTATTGTTAAATTTTACTCGTATACTGTTGTATGTTGAGTGAACATGATTTATTGGCTTCAGTTAGAACTCACAATTGTTAGTTTTGCTATGTTGGAAGTTAAATTTATAATTTCATGTAAAAATAATTAAATCAGTTTCACGCTGTTTCCCGCATACGAGGTGGGCTGAGGGAACATATTGTTAAGACCCTCCGTTCCTCACTTTCTGCCGAATTCAGCAGGCATTCCATGTTGACTAGTGGAACTCAACGCCGCGCTTTGCCTCAACGACACCAGAGCGAAGAAATGGAAATATACATTTAAATTTCCTCGAGTGGGAACTGAACACACAAACAGTCGCGTTTACTACCCACGACTGGCCTCAATGTATACTCGTATATCTATGATTTCTGAATCTAACACCAAAATCAAAACGTGTCTATTTAGTGAGAAACTACAGTCTTTATTACTCATTTGTTTCGTGTCACCAGAGGCATTTCTCATAATATTTAATTACAGTGGGAAATTTGTAAACGCGAAGAAACAAACCTTTTTTCAACTAAACACCGAAAGGTTAATATTTAGCATCATCATAATTGATCATAACATTTTACATCTAAGGATAAATTTTCAAATGTTTGTAAATATTGGTAATATTATTTCAACCTATTTCAACAGAGCTGACATACTTAGAATAAATTAATTTGCTCTATCTTCTCTTTGAAACATACAAAAAAAATCATGTATCCTTTGTAAATCCAAATCTAACTTTATCTAATAATCTTTAATATACAAAAACTTTGCTTTTCAAAGGCAAATAATATAAAAAGAATAAAACATACACTATATATTTCTTTTATAGTGAAAGTGAACATAAGGCATAGAGAAACTGCTTTATCCTGGGACTAGAACCGAGGTCCCGTGAGTGCAGCACTTTATTTTACACAAAGCGATGAATATACGGGGTTAAAATCGTATTTGCCCCTAAATAAAAGGAAGCGAGACAACCGTACAGCGAACTCCGATATGAAATACTTGTTTCCATTATCACATTTGAGATGTTCTATTTATAATATATTGGGATTTGTGTATAATATTTTCAATAATATTCTAAATTGTTGTAACGAACTTATAAGTTATTTTTTGCTTTCGAAAATGTTTCTTTCTGAATTGCCTGTGGGTTCGATGTCTACTGAGGGGTAATGAATTATTATTTATTAATATTTTCAAATCTTCACTCTGGTACCAAGGCGAAAGCGCCCCTGCTACATATAGCATATAGTATGCTTTTATGTAAGGAGTATAACGTGAAGCTGAAAAAAAAACTTTAAAAGATAAGAAAAAAAGTATATTATCATAAGAAAAGGGCGGAATAACACAAAATGTCTAGAGACATTTCAGGTTTTATAACGAATGACTTTTAAAGACGAAAAACTAACATACACACACACTTTTCTACAATTTTTGTTAAAAAACTATTATTTATTATTATAATTATTTTATAAGGAGTACACGTTATAAGTTTGCACATAATAGTAAAATAATGGAGCTGCGCACTCCGGTGCGCCAGTAAGGATGCTTATGATGCGGTGTAGCAGTTTATTTAATTTCCTCAAAGGCATTACGTGGAAAAAGCATGTTTTCAAGTGCAGCACGGAACTCTTTTCCAACCTTTTATCCAGAAAATATATTTAGATTTGTGAGTGCAACACACTTTTTAATAAAGTCTCTTGTATTTGCAATTTCGACACTTTCTGCCTTTTCATAGTTGAAAGTAACAACGAAATGAGAAACTTTGCCAAAGTTCATAATCAAGGCCCGAATGTGCTTAAAATTTTTGGTTTTCATTAATGCTCTTTCATCTGTTCCGAGATTGCGGTTGGCAATAACATTTTATGCTTTATAAATAATGATTTTCAGAAAATTCTGTACAGTTTTTTATTGCATTTAAATTTGTATTTAAAATTTTGGATACATATAAATTTTCTTTGGCAGCTTCGCACTTTTCCCCCATAGCCGGGTAGGCATAAGGAATTTAGTGTCAAGATCCTTATTCTCTTCCTATCGATAATTTCCTTCTCTTTTTTTATATATTGCAGAACTTAGAAAATGACCTGAATATAATCATTTCTGTCTACTGTCTACTCTATGGAAGGAACGTCTTAAATTCTATTTTCAGTTCATCTATTCATACATATTCTACGGCTTCCACATCACAGATGCAGCATAGCCCAAACTGCCGGTTGGGTCAACATAATCGGAGACACCTTTGTCCTGGAGCTTCGATTCACCGACAATGCGGCAATGCATCAAGTTGATAGCTCCCGGCTAATCCCCGTATATATAGTGTTTGGGCATAATGGCCCTGGTAGCTAATCAATCAAGGCTTCGACTAAGATCTAGGTTGTAGCTGGTATATGTTTATTTATGAGTTTATTTTTTTTAGGTACACTCTGTATCCTACACTAGTGGACCCGGACGCGGCTACGCCTGCTTGAACTATAAGAATATTTATTAAATATTATAAAATATATTTATTTTTATAATGATGAATATCAAAATATAAGTTCATTTTGGGTGACGTTTTCTTAAAACAACAAAGAAACTTTGCAAACCGGTGCTTAGCAACGACGGTTGTTATTAACATGGCAGAATAAATTGCATGTCAAATTAGAAAGTATTTAAATTTATTAGTATATATGTGTAATGTAATATTATATAGCCTATAGCACTTCTGAAGAATGCAGCTTTCATACAAATCAAAAACATAGTAAATCGGACCAGTAGATCCAAAGATCTTAGCGTTCAAACAAACAAACAAACAAACTCTTCCGCTTTATTATATTAGTACTAGTGGACCCGGACGCGGCTACGCCTGCTTAAACTATAAGAATATTTATTAAATATATTTTCAATTTTCAATAGAATTAGTAAGATAATATAAGCTTAAATAATCAAAAAGAATAATAGTTAGAGACATATTATTAGAAAAATTATCTGAGAAATTGAAAACCAACATAAGAAGTAAAAGTAACTAAAGGATATTTTTAATATTAGAAAAAGTACCTAGAACCCGTACCTAAAAAGTACCTAAAAATATTTTTTGCCAACAATATCAAATAGAAAAAGAAGAGAACCAAAGTGTATTTTAAATCTATACTAATATAATAAAGCTGAAGAGTTTGTTTGTTTATTCGTTTGTTTGTTTGAACGCTAAGATCTCTGGATCTACTGGTCCGATTTACTTTGTTTTTGTTTTGTATGAAAGCTGCATTCTTCAGAAGTGCTATAGGCTATATAACATTACATTACACATATATACTAATATATTTTAAAGTACTTTTAATTTGACATGCAATTTATTCTGCCATGTTAATAACAACCGTCGCGTCGCTACGCGACCGACCGCGACATTTTGATATTCATCCTTATGATTATTAGATTGAAATTAGGTATAGTTTACTGTATAACATTCTAATAAATAATTAAGGAGATGTCACTGATTCGGGGTGGCATAATATGAGTATGACCGACAAGAAAGTATTCTTATAGTTTAAGCAGGCGTAGCCGCGTCCGGGTCCACTAGTTAATTATAAACAGCAATTAAAGTTCGAAAATGTATGAAAATTTATAAAACCATCAACGTCATCTGCCCGTTCGCGTCGGTCATACTCATACTATGCCGCCCGAAGGCTAGGTCATTTCGAATCAGTGACATCTCCTTAATTATTAATTAGAATGTTATACAGTAAACTATAATATCTAGATAAAATGTTAATAGTGACTATTATATTTATTTTCATAAGGATGAATATCAAAATGTCGCGGTAACGGTTGCGTAGCGACGCGACGGTTGTTATTAACATGGCAGAATAAATTGCATGTCAAATTAGAAAGTACTTTAAAATATATTAGTTTATATGTGCTATGTAATGTTATATAGCCTATAGCACTTCTGAAGAATGCAGCTTTCATACAAAACAAAAACATAGTAAATCGGACCAGTAGATCGAGAGATCTTAGCGTTCAAACAAACAAACAAACAAACTCTTCCGCTTTATTATATTAGTATAGAAGTATAGATATAGCAGGATAGGCAGAGGGAACATGGGAACCTAGTGTTAAGATACTCCGTTCTTATTAAGACACTTTCATTCCCCATTTTCGGTATTGCGTATTAGAGGCTTGTGACCATGCGCCAGAGTTGGCCTCAGTTTTTTTGAGTTTTTATTAATTTATATTATTCGTCTTATTTTATTCATTTTTATGTTCCCATTGATATTTAACGTTTTCACATGAGTATTATATTAACGTCGAGTATATTGGGAATAACGAAATAATTATAATTCTGTGGACTATTGTGCGGGTGGAGCAGTAAACGAAATGCTAGCTAGCATTTAGTATAAGTCGCAAACGTGACAATTGATTTTATCGTTGCCTATTTGGGTATACGAGTATAGTGCGGAACGGAGTGTTTTAACACTGGGTTCCCTCTGCCTTCCCTGCTGTGTGTGTTACAGCGTGAAGCTGTTTTAATTTTAATTTCTACCTAACAGTATTTAGGAAAATTTACATGTATCAACAATGTGGATGTACCAAGAGAATGGCGCACGGCTATTCTCGATATATGTGTGTGCTTGTGTGTAATTACCGTGCTAGCGAATCAATCTATTTGATTACGATTTAGGATTCATTGGCTAAATTCAATTTTGAAATTGGGAGCACTTTTTAACATTATTTATTACTTATCGACAGAAAAGAAAAAGAAATAAAATTCGGGTGATCACAGGACAGTCGTAGCGCAGGTTGTGGGTTCGATTCTCATATTTCATTTCGTATATAAAATAATAATAAATGTTTATAAAATATGTTCACGTAAAATACACTTTTAGTTACGTACAAAACCTGGGCCCTTTTCGCAGATGTTTTAATCGTTAATTACCGTTGAAGCAATTAACGCTTTCACAGTATTCGTTAAAAAGAAGAGTCTCCTTCCGCGGTTCTAGACTTTTGAACAGGACTATGCAGTACTGGAGCAAATATATTTTATTATGTCAGTATAACATTTTAAGTAAAACTAATTTATTACTGTTATTTTGAGGCCGTCGCATTAGCACAAGCTTGCGTAAACACGAGGGTTGTGGGTTTGATTTCGAGTCGGGGAAATGAAATATTATTCATTAATATTTTCATTTCCTCGCTCTGGTAATAAAGCACAGCTCGACGTTGAGTTCCGCCACTCAACACGGAATTCCTCGACAATTCGTTAGATTTATATATTTATCGGGAGCTTAATTGGTTTAACTTTGCACATTGTAAATGAAAGTTTAGCATGCACAATGTTTCGAAAACTGGATGGTGCATAGGGAACGGAGTGTCTTAAAGCTAAATTTATTCTGCCTATCCTTCTATGAGCGGGATTCGTAAATTCTAGTCTTTTCACTTGTAGGAACTTCGGGAAATCCTCTTTTAGTGCTATATGCTTGGCTTGTGCAAGTTATGCAAGTTTTAGCGTTGTACGTCACACACTTGCGGTTCTGCATAGTCCGCACACAGTAACGGAAGACTAAATATATCGATAAACTTAGATAATTTATACGAAATAAGCAGTAAAATATAAAATATTATTTATTTATACAAAAGAAAAAAATAAGGATGAATAATGAATATATCCGTTGATCTTGTTTAAAGCAGTCCGCGAGCAAGGGAAGGCGGCAACATCTTGTACTAATTGGTCTACGGCGCGAAGATGTTCCGCGATTTATAGCTTTACTCACCTACACATATATTGTGAACTCTAAATTCTACGTTAAATATGAAAAAGTTTTAAATTAAAAAAATATAGACAAAGAAGTGTCTCAACCACTAGGTTCCCTCTGCCTACTCTGGTTTGTGCGGGATGTAGCGTGAAGCTGATTTTATTTGATTCTGCCGAATTCTAGAGCCATTGCGTGTTGATTGGCAGAACTTAAGGCCGCGCTTTTGCCTCGACACCAGATCGAAGAAATGGAAATATACATTTTAATAAATATATTATCTCCTCGAGTGGGGATCGAACCTACGACCAGTCGGTTTTACAGTCACACTTTGTGCCCCTGCACTACGACTGACCTCAACAAAATAATATGTACATATTATATATGGGGATCGAAGTGTAAGTAACACAAGGTTCCCTCTGCCGCTGTGTGCGGGTTACAGCGTGAAGCTGATTTAATTTATATATATCTATATTATCTAAACGCAAATTTACATACATTATGTAGAGAATAATTTTATATAGTAAATACATGTACGACGTTGTAATCTTGTACTCCGGGGAATGCATTACCGGGCGGCGCGGGTGCTTACGTCAGATATACTACCCTTAAATTACTTTGAGACATTTCTACTTTAGATTTTGTAAATGATTATGATTTGCTGAATTTTAAGAAAAAAATACAAATAGAAACGGGTTCGGTTTCTACTTGAGGAAATGAAATAATATTTTTATTTCGATCTGATAACAAAGAGAGCGGCGTTGAGTTCCGCCACTCAAGTGCTTCCAGAATACGGCGGAAAATGTTTAAGTGAAGTGGCCTAATGGGAACAGAGTGTCTTAACAAGTTTCAAGTTTCCCTCTGCCTACTCTGCTATGTGTGGGAACTGAAAAAACAATCTTTCTTAACAACTTGTTTTCTTAAGAGATTGCTGTAAATAATAACGGTTACATAAACATAGGCGAATAGAATGTACACATATAAAAATTTAATAATCACATCAAATATGAATTAAATAGAGAACGCTATTTAATTATTTTTTATTCATTAACAATACGATAAAAATATATTTTTCTATTTTACGTATTTTAAGAAGACGCGCCAGATTTTGATGCGATTATTTAATATATGAAATAAATATTCCCCTAATTAAAATATGATCCCACAACCATCGAGACAATGCAGCTACTTTACAACTAGTCTCTTTCAAATCCTATAATATTTAGAACGTTAATAAAAAAAAATCATCTGATAAGAAGATGTGAAGTTGCATTCGATAGTAATAGTAATAAATGTAAATTTTATTTATTTTTCCTTTTTCTAATAAACTTATGATTGGAGCTGCTGCAATCGCCAACTTTGCCTTATTATACTATCGCACGATGTTGGAATTTCTCAAGCTCTACGCTGTTTTACTGTGGATATGAAAACCTTGTTACAAGACTTTACGTTTAAATAAAATTATTTTTTACTATAAAATAGTTTTAAAAATGTTTTTGTTCAGTTAGTGTTTTAATATTATATAGCAGATTGAAATATATAATAACCTTTACAAAATTTGTTATATCGAATTTTAAAAAGGTTTTATACGAATGTAAGTAAGCACAGTAGGTTTTAGGTGCTTGTAGAGTGCATGAGGCATAGCTTTACTTGAAAATGTTTAATAATTTAAATTTTATGAAGTAACTAATTAAAATGGTTAGTTAAATTATATTTTGTTATAGTTACACCTCAATTAGTATGTAAATGTAAAGTACGGTTTCAATTTTAAATACCATCACGACTCCTCTAGTCATACCTATATTATTCTTTCAAACCCAAGTTCGCCTGTTGGCTCCCACTCGAGTCGCGTATGAAGGCAAAATTAGACTTTTTAAAGTTCCCGGCAACTTCGATTCTACCTCCATACCTCCATACCTCCGTCCCTCCGTGCCTCCGTCCGAGGTTATTTCGCGGCCTCAGGTGGTCTACATGTTTATTACACTTTTTATAACGAACAACCAACTTTTACCTAATTTATATGTATATGATATAAGAGTGGATTTATATGTTGAAGACGTACTGGATACAATGTATGGAAAATTTAAAGATTATGTGGTCATAATAAAGATTTTTATAAGCTTCACGATTATTCCTTGAATTTAGGGTTTGCCATTGCCAATGTTAGTCCGCGTTTACCTTAGATATTAAGTGACGGAACTCTACACAGTGCTATGTCGAATCAGAGCAGAGAAATGTAAATACCCGTTGGAGATAAACGCTGTCCAAATGCGCCGCTACATGTTTTTGATGAAAATATTTGTTGTTTTTTTCGTCTTCTTGAATGTCTCGTATCGTGCAGATCCGGAGACAATTAAGTAATATTTAATTTCATATATATGTTTTGTTTCATATGGAGACACTACTTATTCCACACTTTGTCTAACTAAACCGAAAAAAAAAATTTTTTTAATAGTTTTTAGAAGTTACTTTGCGTGGAATCGAATTCATATCCAAAGTGTAATCAAGGCTAAACTCGACATTTAAATCTTTAAAGAAAATGTCAACTAGAGGTAAATCTACTTCTATTATAGCTTAAATACTTTTAAATTAATACAGATAATTATAAATTCATGTTATTTATAATAGTAAAACGTCATTGATTGTTGTTTCAGTTCATTTTAATCTTTTTATTCATTATATTGGTTAAAATATTTAAATTTCATGAATAAAAGTTTATTTATGGACGTTATCGGTAATAATAATATATATTATATTATCGATTAGTGATCGCTGATAATCCTGACCATTTATAACACGTCTGTGTAAAAATATATGCAAACTGAAAACAACTGAAACGCTTATAACTTCCTATCGTGTGTAATTTTGTTGAAAAATGGCACTTTGTGCCCAAATTGTGAATGATTTTTTTATTTAAAAGGTTTAAAGATATTTATTTATATGTAGGTATTGCAGTTCAGTCATTAAATTATTGTTAGTCTTGTATTTAGTTGATAGGAGGGGTGGGTGGGGTCTTTATATGTAGCGACAATACGAAAATATTGCATTTTTGACCCAACATATATATTTATTTAAGTGTTTTAATGAATCCACAGATATCTCAAATATACATGTCCCAATTTGCTTAAACAGTAGTAAATTCTACTGTACCGATTTCAAGTTTATTTATCCATATAGGCCAAATGCAATCACATTCATCATAAATACCAAATGTGATATCGATGTTTGGAATGTCGATGAAGGCAATCTTGTGCTAACAAAGCATAGTTTAAATTATTATTTTTTATTTTTGTGGTCAATAACTTATGAAAATTGCAAAAAAAGGTAACTTAAATTGTAGAAGTGTTATTTCACACTTAGGAATTTTTTTTTTTTTACAAAACGGTAAAAAAAATTTAAGGAATTGTAACTAACAGCGTATCAAAAGTTCTTAATAAAAACGTACGGCTTAGTGATGAGAGCGCTTGCACGGCTAATAAGAGCAAATACCGCTACCTCCAAATTTTATACGTTTCCGAAAAAAGTATTTTAGGGTTCATCAAATTACAATTTACACCAATATTCATATATATTTTTAGTTAAATTAATAAGAAACAATTAGTATAGAAAACAATCACTAGCTACAACCATCTACAGCTCGTCAATTTCAGCTTAAATGACAAGTAATCAGCCCTAGGGAATGACGAACGACAACAAACCGATGGAATGATATCGGAATGCTACAAGCACTGTTGGATGCCCTAAATATCTGCGACGCGACATACCAATGCCTGTGGCTGCCTCTGACTGACAGATATTTGATAGGCTATTCATTGTTCATGTTTAGGTGCCCGTTTGTCTAAGAATAGCTTGTATAGTCGAATATATGGGAATAGTCAAATATATGGGATGTATGTGTATGGTTAATATATAGCAAATTATTGTATTATAATTTATAATTTTTTATTTTATTATTGAATTGTGACGTAGTGCGGCGTTAACTTGTGTAGCGTGATACTCAGAAAAAAAACTTAACTTTGTAATATATGTAAATACCGAAATTTTATATAAAACATTGAACTTTGCAATGCAAGACATAGTTCTTAGATAAAATATTTAAACGCTCTAATTATTATATTTTTAAGCGTTTATTTTCAATAGAAAATTATGTTACTAAAATTTGTTAGAAAAACGAATTTGTCCCCATTAATTCTGTACATTTAACCAATCCACAAAAAATATAAAAATCTACTATGATAGAACTTAATAAAACATATATAATGATTTATGCATACTGCTTACTTGAATACATACTAGGTACGTACTATAATAGCGTGCTATAACGGAATCCCGCAAATCTCCCGGACACGGCTAAGTCGGGCAGGTGTAGCAACTAATTATCTAGTTTGACTAATGAACTGCCTAATAACATTGGATCTGTGGTTTATTCATGAGATAAACCTACATACTCATACATACATACAACTATTAGAATAGTTATGTTCGGATCGTTTTGTTTTGGGAATGACGTGAAATGGGAAATTATATTTTTATTACCTTGTTAATATAAGATAATAAACTGAAAAAAATGTTTGGTTGAACACGCTAATCTTAGGAACTAATGATGAAAATCTTTAAATCTTTTTACTGCCATTTGACTGATCGGGCGAAGCCGCAAAGAACCCTCTCTTACATGTCTCGTATGTTTCTCGGGTAAGCAGAGAAAATCTAGTAGTAAGCCACTTCGTTCTTGTATTGTATGTAAATTTACAACATATCAAAGTGTTATTCAATATTTAGAACTTTAAGCGTATTGAAATTCCATGTAAATATTGGAACGTATTGAGATATGTTCTCTTACAATTCCTTTTTAACAAGTGTATTTAAATTTCCTTATGGATGTAAATGTATAGGATAAATTAATTCAAGTTTTCAAGGATATTCTGTGAAAAATGATGCGAATACACATCCCCTTAAATGTAAAATGTTATATTTAGATAGAATATATGAAATCACAAAAAGAGAGAGAGAGCTAATTTAATATATTTAACTGTTACAATTTTGGCTTTCGGATTGACAAAAAATGACATAAATACAATTGTTTGTATTTATGTCATATTTTGTAATATTGTATATATTTTATTGTCAACCACAACATATTCTATTTGTATTTTAGTGCGGCGCGAGTGTCGCGTTAATGCTGAACCAACGATGCATAGTACGTCATAATTGAAAATAATCCCAGTTTTATATCGGAAATTGGAAACCAAAAGCTCTGACACCCGCGAGTGTTCACCAAATGATAAGTTCGTTTGGTGCTTTATATTAATTGCAATATTAATTGGCTAGTTTGCTTGGCTAACTTTTATAATTTTTATATAAATACCGACTATAATGTTTTAATATGATTAAATTAATTAATTAATTGATAGAAGTGTAGTGGCTGTGGCCGTACGTGTGGTGTGTGTGACTACGTGTGGTGTAGTCGAAATCGATTTAGTCTGTTTCTGTCTTTATTTAAAATGTGTTGAAAACGAGCTGTAGTTAATGTCTTAGTGATACTGGTATAATGTTACGCTTTTAAATATTTTAGGAGCAAAGCTGTATATGCGTGTAGATAAAAAAGAAGAATTTTAATTAGATTTTAATAATGAAGTTTTAACTAATCTATACATTTTATTTTTAGCTTAACGCTGGACATAGCACCAAACGAAACGGTCTCTGCATATTCTTTCTCCAGATCATCAACTTCTTTCATACATGCCCTCGAGGGGCGTCTTATATTTTTTACATAACCTTCGTCCAGTGATTGAAACAGTAAAATAAATTGTTCCTGGAAACGGGACTAGTTTTGGATTCGATCCCCACTTAAGGAAATGAAATATGTATTTAAATATTTCTTCGCTCTAATTTGCCGGAAAGTGGGGAAGGGAGTGTCTTAAGTTCTTAATCCTAAGTTCCCTCTGCGTACCATGCTGTATGCGGTATACAGCGCGAAGCTGATTTATATATTTTATTTATATTATATGAAAATATCAGCTATAAGTCAAATTTTAAGCAAATCATAAAAGGTGTTAAAGCCAATATGAAAGATTTCTCCATACATTTCATGTTTACAGGAAATGATTACAAATTCACCGTACATAACTATACGACGCGTCGTCACGTGCCGCAAAAGGGGTATATTTTTATGGAATACGTAATTCTGTTTGACTTCATACGCGATGTCCATATTTGCTGAAGACTCTACGTCCTACATGCAAAGAGTGTCGACTGTTTCCAATTACTTACATATTTATTTGTTATAATAGAATTGTGAAAAAAATTGTCTATAGTGAAGCTAGTTCTGGCGCAGTTGTGGCGCAGTGGTCCCCCCTACTTGAGGAAACGAGTCCTGCCTTCAATACGCAATGCCTCTAAAATTCACCGGAAAGGGAAACGGAAGTCTTAATGGGTATAGAGAGTCTTAACACTAGGTTCCCAAGTCCCCTTTTCCTGCTATGTGCAGGATAAGGCGTGAAGCTGATAAAATATCATTAGTTCCAACGCAGGGGCATTCCTTTGACAAATTATCATTTTCGCGCCCCGGTATAACAAAAAGCAGAGTTTAATTCAGCCTCTCGATATAAAATGTCTTGAATTCGATATAAAAAGAAAAACTAATATCTTGACAATAGGTTTCCTCTGGATACCATGCTATAAACGGGATAGATCGTGAACCTGAAAAAATGATGTAACAATGGAAACACGCTAGTCTATAACGAAACAGGTCTTAGCAAATAGAGGGCGACATCGACTGATAGAAAAATTCTCTCGAGAGCTTTTCAACTGAGAATAGGTATTGCTCTTTTAAAAGTCGTAAACTTACATTATTTAATATAATAACTTATATGATTATTTTGCTGTTTTTCATGTTTTGTAACAATCGATTTTAATTTTCTTGAATTCCACTATTTTAACCTATTTCGAGACAATGAGTTTTCTTAAAGAAATAACAAATAACTTGTAATAATTGTATAAGTATCCTATGAAGTAAGTATAAATATCTTAAGCTAATAGCAATTTATGGCAGCGCTGGGACGGTACCTATTAACCGAGAGGCGCTCAATACTTTTAAAATTTTATATATTTTTTATATACCTTATTTATTTTATATAATGCTAATTAATTATTCTAGTATAGGATCCAGGAAGCCTCTCGATATAGACACGACCGCCACCACTGGATACAGACCAATCGGCATTGGGTGGGTTTTGTCCAAGAGTGGACATCAAATGCTGTGATGATGGTGATGACATATCCCACCGAGTGGAAATCGAACCCATGATCATCGTTTGAAGCGCTAAGTCAATATACTACAATTGTAGGTTTGCGAGCTTATATAATTAAATATACAAGCTGGTTCGCAGTACTGAACCTATGTAGTGTTATTATAGGTATAGGTTTCTCAGTCAATAACAAATTAACAATTCGTGGCATTTGCCAGTTTCCAGACCTTAATGGTTACAGATTTAGCTGTATTTGTGTTAGGATAAGACTTTAGTACTGAATTTACTAAATATTTTGCTAGGCGAAGATTGTTTTTCTTATATTCTAACAAGTTAGTAGTTGTTATTAGATAGTTCTACAAATTATTTATACTGACATTTTGAACAGTTTTATTTAGCTTTACGTGTGTAGCTTATAGTGTGTGATGTATATAGCAAAGGAGGTAGAGGGAAATTAGTGTTAAGACACTCCGTTTTCTACGTACCGCGTTATTTTTGAGACATTGAGTGTTGAAGTGCTGAGTGGGGATCAAACCCACAACCATCAAGTATCAGTTACATGTTTTCTTACCACGGTTTTACACAATTTTAAAGCAAAGTAAAAAATATTTTTCAACGCTTCAAGAACTGTTAGAATATACCTTAATATACGTACTTACATATAAAAAATTTTAGCGTGTTGTCTTATTCAATAAACTATGTGCGGATTCCAATGAGTTGTTTGTTTTGCATTTCTCTCTTATTGTTATCAAATACTGCGGTTTTTACCTCTGCTATACGCTTTAGTTCTTTATTATAAAGTGAAAAGTAAACGTTAGAAATGTACGTGCCTTCCAAAACAGAGGCTGTTGCAAGACTATTTTTTATTGTGAGTTGCACTGGTTTATTAATGTATATTTTGCTAGCTTTTTATACTTTCCATACGGCGTATTCGTCTATGTATCGTTTGCAAAATTATCAAGAACCCATCCAGGGTCTTCCTCATCTGGACATCGAAATCAAAAATGATAAATATATGGACATGAAA
>HE671302.1:36428-47576 GCA_000313835.2 Heliconius melpomene melpomene | reverse complement strand
ATTTCAACTTTGAGTTAACCTTTTTATGTATTTTTTTAATTAATTTTTTTATTAGTAAAATTTCTGGGGTTGACAACAGACTATTTTCTGTGGGTCCAGCCATTCTTTGCAATGCCCATGATAAAGTAATCCATTTCACATATTGCATGTTTGGAAAATATTTTATAAATTTAAAGATACGAATTAATAATAAGAATTACTAAGTGAAATATAGCATTTTCACAATTTTGATACAAAACGCTACATTTTATATGGGAAATTACAAATTAATTAAGTTAGCGCAGATTTTATTTCAGATTTATTTCTTAGGAGAAATTTTAAATCTTATATGAAGAAAAAATTGACAATTTACCTATGACCTATTCAAGCTTATACAATTAATGTAATAGTAATAAAATCGATATATTGTATAAGACTTAAATATTTATCAAAAATAATTACCAGTATTTTAAATTGTCCTTTCAATTTCAAATCTTTTTTTATTTTAAATCAATATCTTATAAGAAATTTTCCAAAGATTTTCACCTAAAAACAAGTGTAGGGGTAACATTCAATGTTTACTGTGCCTACAAAACCAATACGCACCTGAGACTGGTATTTCGGGTGTTCAACTGCATGGCTTATTTGTGTAATAGTTGTCATTTTACATCGCTAAATAACATTGAAAAAAGTTAACTCTATTAAATATATTGTTTTTGGATATATCAGGTGTAACCTACTGTAAGGTTAGGAAGAGAACACCTAGTGGTAAGATGCTCCGAAAAAATCGGCGGAAAGTGGGGATTTTCCCCCGAATTTTCCGAGGCACTGCTGTTGAGGTGGAACTCAACATTAGTGAGGCCTGATTGTGATGAGTGAGTGAGAATGATTTTAGTTATTTTTTTTACTTTTAATTGTTTAATTTGTGCCCAAAAATTCGAAAGTCTAACTTCAAGACCACGACACACCAACCGTACTGTACATACTCGTACATAGGTTTTTTTATCAAAGCTAGTTATCTATTTACATAACAATCATATACATCACACTGTTACAGCATAGTAATATCCAGTAGTTCCAGCTGTAGCTGTAGGTGTAGATGTAGGTGTACAATCACGCGCGTGGGACGCTATCAATTATTTAGCCATGTCAGCGTTTGCCGCTCGCGAATAAAACGCTTCGATATTTTCATTTGCATTTATTTGTATGGGTATGTTTTGTTATGTATTGATAATGTTTTATCTATTGTAAGCTGTTAATATTGAATGTATCCTAATAATATAATATATATTTTTGTATAGTTTTACGTTTTATCCCGCATGTAGGGGGTTTAGGGGAAACTGGAAATCAACAAGCTTGTGATCCTGCGCCACGAAATTGCCTTAAATATTTTTTTGTTATTTTAATATTCTTGTACAATGTTTAATTTCTTTTCTATGTGCAATAAAGAAATAGATTTACTTATCTAGTTTGATTTTATGTCTAAAAAAAATAACTTAAGTATATAAGTATGAATTATGGAATGGCTTGATCTCCTGGTAATAAATATTTTTGTTTAATATACAGCGATGTCAAGAATTTGCTTGAGGTAAATAATTGATAGTCCCCAGGTAAATTCTAACAGACGGTTAATTTGCTACTATAATGGATGGGTCCTATGCTAAATTTAATAATACGAACGATTATATTACCCTTAAGAAATAAACAAATATTCGAAAATTTGGCTTCGATCCCCAGTCAAGAAAATAAAATATTTAATGTCATTTCTTCGCTCTAATATAGAGGTAAAACGCGGCGTTGAGTACCGCCACTCAACATGCAATGCCTCCACGGAGAAATTCTGCGGAAAATGGAGAGCGAAGTGTCTAAACAGTTCAACTTTAACTGTGTGCGGGATACAGCGTGAAGCTGATGTATAGATATACATAAATAGTATAGATTTTCATGTCATAAATTAGATCGCATTTGTTTCTCTTTTGTAATGTTAAGGTGTTTCTTAAGGATAACGTCATGTAAGGAAATAAAAGTGCTAGTACCAGAGAATTATTCAATGAACTTACAAAAGGAACGGATGTCGATGTAAGGATATTCGGAGGGATAGAAAAAATCTCGAATTTTGTGTCATCAATTTTCAAGCGAAAGAAAATTTTTTCAAAGGAAAATTGAAAATTTTTAAAATTTTACGAAGTTTCCTATTCCAGAATTCAATTTCAGTATGTTTTTAGTGCAACATTCGTAGGTATGGGAATAATACCTTATAGACATATTATGAAAACGCTAAGCTATAAATATAACATATTTAAATAATTCAAATATCAATACCAAAAGCCCACTAATAAAAATACAACTTCCTTAAGAAGATGGATAGCGTATCACTGCATTGTCAGGCAGACAAAAAAGTATTCAATAATAAATCTAAGTCAAGACGTCGATCACAGATGTGCCCGAGATTATATTGAAACCTTTTAATAACAAGAAAACGTGAATATAAACCGACTGATATTGATATCTATGTATGTATACAAAAGTTGGCAAGGATGGTACAGTGTGTTATTTAATAAACTATTGATTATGTAAGAGTTTTTATTTATTTTTGTACATTTTTTTCTAATTAACATGTAAATAGGGGGTCTCATTACCTACTTGCTTAGAAATTTAAAAAAAAATCCTTCAAGAATGGCATTAGGAGGTTTTTTGTAATTGTAATACAATTTTATATTAATCAATTTTTAAACATATTGTGAAGTCTTCTTTGTTGACAAACGTCCTTATAACTAGGGTTCCACCATTCTCTGAAATTTCTATACATTTTCGGTTCCAAGTCACTGTTTAATTTTGTACATAAATCGCACACGTGGTTTCTTGCTCTAGTAGTATAGTAGTAGTGATTCTTCCAATCAAAAAAATATTTGTATGTAACAGGATATTTAATGAGGAAGTCGATGATGGCTCCAAGTTTCTTCATATCAAAGATGTGAGCATTTATGTACGAGCCTGGAGGCAGGAAGCTGAAATACAAAATTGTTTAACGCTTTAAGTAATTTGAATCTTACAAAAAATTACGTTAATCTATTAGATACTAATCAAATGTACAATATTTTTTTGAGTTATTAAAAGTCATTAACTATTTGAAAAACTGTTCTTTATAAGATTCTTTTAGATTACAGAACTATTTTGTAGGAATCAGAGAGTAATATTTATTGCAAACAATCATACAAGTTATTGTATATATTTGCGCTCAGGTGATATTTAAATAATACAAAGCTAAATAAATTGTATCGAACTTAGCATAGAACTAATATATAAAACTTACTTTTTGTAACTTGATGATCCTAGAACTATAGGAACGGTTAAATGTGACATTGCATACACCATTAACTCAGAAACGTAATCTTCAACGAATGCATCTTCTAGAATCATTTGAAAGAAATATCTTTTTTCTATAAATTTTAAGCAATTTATGATATGCCCTTTTGGACACCGCCTGTCTCCACAAGGGCCGTATATGTCTATAGTATAGTTATAGCCCAATAATTCTTTTTTCATTTCATTAACAAACTCTTGATATTTCAGCCTCGTCTTGCATTTTGTAACAATCCACGCAACTGCTTTAGTTTTATTTGTTTTCATTGCAATCAAATTATTGTGTTTGAATCCCGATATCCATTTGACCCCTTTTCTTGGTCCCACCAAGTTATTTTGAGAATCAAAAAGGTTAATAAATGGATTTGGTATATCAGAGTCCAGTTTATATGTCCATGTCCAATTGAAAAAATTGTCAAAGAAAACGTTACATACAGGATGGCTTTCGGAAGAACGTAAAGAGTGGAATATGTACCTTTGATCAGAAGATCGAGTTAAATTGACATCTTTTGGTGATAAATATGTAATATCGCGCACTTTAAATATAATTGCATTTATTTGTCCATTTGTTTGTAACAAATCCTTGTCATAAGTTATAAAGCAATTTTTAAATTTGCAGTTTTGTTTTACAAATAAGCTTCGGCCTTCAGGCAGCTTGGATCCATCATTGCGATTCTTCTTTGGTGGCTTCCATATAAGGATATACTTCATGCCAGATGGATGTTCAGTGAAATCGATTTTGATAATCGATTTATTTCTAATATCATAGTGATATTTCAAAAACTGTATCATTGTTAATGTAACGAGAGCAATCATAACACACGACAAATATAAGGTAAATTTAATTAGAATTTTTCTAAAAGTGCTAATAAAAACCATCTCCCTAACGTAATACATGGTGGAAATCTTAATTATTTTCACGAATTTCATATCAAAAATCAAAATCTATCGCTTCAATAATTTACATTTTATTTTCTTTGTTGTGAATTCTTAACTGTAGTTGCAAGAGCATTGTTCCAACGCTTACTACCATTCCATTTCAGATTTCGTAATTAAAAGTAAATTAATAACAAACCGTATGAAATATGCAAATATTGAAGTTTAGTATTCTGAAAACAATTTGGTGGCAGTTTATGATATACAATCGTAGTTCTACAGGGTGGTTCGTATGTAATTTATGCGTTTCATTTCGCTATATAAAGTAGAAAGTTAACCAAGTGTCGTATGAAAAACTCGTAACGTATCCGACGTTTAATTTATAGCAAAAATATACACCTACTGCGGTATTAACGTTTGGGAGAGCACAGCGGGAAATATTACAATTTCAATAGCCACGTTGCACGTGAAGTGCCGACTGCTGGTATATTTGTCTAAATTTATTTATATTATATTTATATGGTAGTGATATTAGAAATAATAAAATATATAAATTTTAAGTGTGTATCATTATAAATTAATTTCCAATTTTTTACTGTTTTACTCCATATATAAAGTAAATCTTACTTTCTCCCGAAGAACCAAACCTACAAAAGTCGCTTTTATAGTCAGACGTTGTGCCGATGTACCACTAGAGCCTTGTTACTTAGCTTACTGTCATAGTTTATTACCTAAATTATTAATTAAATAAATTATTATTGCAGCGTTGGGCTCTGCCACTCAACCCGCAATGCCTCAAGAATTCGGCAAAAAGTGGAGAACGGAGCGTTTTAACACTAGGTTCCCTCTGCTGTGTGCGGGATACAGCGTGAAGCTAAATAAATTGTTAAATAAAAAAATATTCTATTTGACTTTCAGAGTAAAATAATAAAGTATTAAAATAAATATTACAAGGCCCAAAGAAAACAATTTTGTATTATCCAAAGATCAATAAGAAACGTCCAACAAATTTACTTCTCCATCGAATCAATTTAAAGCACTGTATTAAATCGTTTCATCTCAACACACAACTGAAAAATAATGACATCGCTTTAAAACAGGAATAGAAGAGAAGAGAGAAGAGAGATGATTACAGGCGTTTATCGTGGATTAAGAATGGGTCTTGCTTATTTTCCGTTGTTAGTGTTGTTACGCCTCAAATTGTCGACACTCGAGTACAGATTAGCTTCGTTACCCCGCGGCGGAGCGTACCTGTTAGGGGTGAGTGGATGGATATCGATATTTTTAATTTATTTTATTTTATTTGCAGTAAGCATAATTTTATTTATTTCCTTTTGTTGATTAAAAACCATGAATTTTGAAATATAAACAATTTTAAATAATGGCTAATAAAGAGTCGTGGTACAATGGCACTTGACTGTGAATGGCTGTGGGTTCGATCCTCACTCCCGGGAACAATTAAATTTTAATTATTATCATTTTTCCACTGTCATAGACAAGGCACGGCGTTTATTTCCACCGCCCAATATTCAATGTCTTGAAAATTGAATGGGAGTAAAGTGAAGAATAGAGTGTCTAAGCCTTCTGCCTACACTGTTATGAGAGATAAGGCGTGAGGAACAGTAATACAGTACAATACTCAAAATGAAAATTGCAAAAGACCTAATATAGCCAAATTATATATTACATATATTCTTACTAAGACTTACACTCTTTAGATTCTTACACTCGATTGTATTCCCATCACTAAATTTCCGAGTGGTCGCGCGAGGAAGTCCTCAGAATAATGATTTCTTTGAATCCCCCCACTGTTTGAAGTGCTACCATTACTGGCTCAGATACGTTTGTGCAGTACTTAATAGCAGATCTCGATGTCAAATTTTCTAATTGTTTTCCTTACCTTTGTAAAATGTTTGATAAGTTCAAACGTATGTTTATGGCATTATGTTTTTTTTAATTATTTAAATTTTTCTGTCATTGTAAAAATGAGGATATTAGTAAATTCCTTGTTTTATTGTAATTGTAATTTATTGTAATGTGAAGATTAGGTTAGGTTAGTCCCAAACTAGAATGGGAACTAGAACAGCCCAATAATATACTAATTATTTGGTAAATTTTTTAATTTACTAGTAAATCCTATGATTAAAGTAGATTAGTTGTTAGAGTAAAAAAATAAACGAATTAGGTTTTTACAGTAACACAATACAGAATATGATATAATGGAGAATGATTTTATATATTACTAGGATCTCTCTGTCTTAAAAATGTAAAAATGTATAATATGTGTGGTTAAATATAAAGAGAAGAAGACAGAAGCGTTCAGTACCTTTCAGGAGGAAATTCTTTATTTTTATTGTTATCGAATGTGGATCTCTTTCCCTACCCTGTTGATCTCTTTCCCTTCCCTTCCCTGTTGATCCCTTTCCCTACTCCTGAAATAATTATATTTATATGTAATTTTTTACGTAATCCAAGCAAGTTCTTTTATTTTCAGCACTATATCAACTTACCCTAGTGTTAACCACATTTACCGATACCACATCTACAATGCAATGCAGCCAGCATTCAATCAATGTACTCTCCCTCTGTCTACGAGCTGTCTGATCGTTTTAAACCAACACAAAGGTGTAGATGAACTCAATCAAATTGCAGCGTGTAAAGAGAAAAACGTGCATCGTCGCAGTTCCAATTCCATTTGCCGGGCGACGGTTTTTGTCTATCTTGTAGCCTTGTAGGTAAAGGTTTTACCTCTATGTAAGATATTGAATGTAATTTTTTTACAGTATTTGTAATATACAAAAAAAAATTAAATTACTTAATTGTTCATTACAGAATATATTTAAATTAATTTAGCTATTAAGCATAAAAACAATTTTTGATTGTTCAAAGTGGGAGGAAGAGTGTTAAATATTTTACGAGATTACATTAATTTATAATATACTACATACATACGAGAATCTCATGTTTTTTCCATTTATTTTACTTACTTATTTAGAAAGATATTTTTTTAAATAAACATACTTTATCTTAATATAAATCACTGTAAATAGGTGACTTGGATTTAGTCGTTCTAGTGATTTAACACCTAATTAGTGGTTTGTGGTCGCTCCAACGATGCGAAGATGTAGCGTCGTGGCTTTAGTGTGCGGAGTTAAGAAATATGGACGGTACTGTTGCTATTCAAAATACCTAAGGTATTTGATATAATTAATTAAATAAATATTTATATGCTAAGTTATGTGTATGTTTATATATAATTTAATATATATATTTCGGATTATAATCCTTCCATTCGTTCTACAATTTTCTTCTAAAGTTTCAATGATAGTATTATGTGTGTAATAAATATATTCGTATGCCTATTATATTATGTGTGTATGATTCTACTAAATATTTATATTCTATAATATATAGAATGTGCTCATATTCGGTCAAATTTAATATCCTTTAATATATAGGCATAAGGAGTCTTGGGAACCTAGCGCTAAGTCACTCTGTTCCCAATAACACCCTTCCCTCCCAATTTTTACAAATAATTTTACTAAACTACAAATACTTTTACATTTAGGCTGTACAATTAAAAAATATATATTATATATATTTTGCTTAATAGTGTGAGATTATTATAATACATAATGAAAACGGTTACATAATCGAACCCACTAATGTCGCGTTCACGGCCAGACGCTATAACTTCAAGATGGCCTTTAGAACAAACCTTTCTACCGAAAAGTTTATTATTCTAGTAAAATGTTTAACTATTAATAGTACTATGTTAGCACTAACCGAGTTGTATGAACAGTAAGTGGTGCATTACGCTGTCAATGATCGGTAACGAAGTTTGTCTCTATACCTATAGAGTACGAGTATAGAGCGCAGTCCGCAACTTTACAGTGTTTCCTGATAATATTATATGGGCGAAACGTTTACCTACAAATATATAAGATCAGGGACTTTAAGTGGGAATGAAGATAAAATTAAAAAATATTCAAAGACTCAATTCAATTTTGATTATGCATGAAGTTATTATAAATTACATTGAGGCGAGTCGTGGCAGTGTACTAATACGTTACTGGTTGTGGGTTCGATGCTGACTAGAGGAAATTAAATATTTATTTACATTTATATTCTTCACTGTAGCTTGTATTTTCGCTACTTAACACGCAATGCCTCCAGAAAACGGCGGAAAATGTGGAATTTGAACTTGAACTTAAATCTGCCTTAACACTAGGTTCCCTCTGCTTACCCTGCGTTCCTGCGTTCCTGCGTGAGTGCAAAACTTCAGTTTAAAACTTCAACGATTCTTCAGAAACAGCTCAGTTTTTTCTGATTGTATAAATATTATAATACTTGAATAAAATAAAAATTGCCTAGTAAAAAACATTTACAATGAAAACAAACAAAATTAACGAAAACATCCGTTAATATAGTGATGTATAAAAATACTTTAAAAGAGTCCACTCCACGGGCACCGCAACTGGGAAACGGAAGTTCGGCTGCAGACAACATGCCTGCTGGCCACTTCCGCCGCACTGGTTCCTGTCTCAGTAACCGACAGTTTAAAAATACCAAAGTAAATCTATTTCTGGTCAAAATTACTTAAAATACATTCTAAAATAAAATTATTTATATATATGTTGTTTATTTAAAGAAAAATATCAACTAATTTTATTATTGTATTTTACCTAATATGAGAAGTATTTTTATTCTTTTCTCTAAACACATAACTCTATAAAGTAATATAAGCAAGGGAATTTAAAAATTAGCGTTTTAAATATGTTTGTAAAGTGTTTACATGCAGGAACTGCTAAACGGAAGTTTGGCCGCAGACAACATGGCTGCCGGCCACTTCCGCCGTAGAGCTTCCGGTCTGAGTGTTGTGGACAGTTTAAAAAGGCTTAGTGAATCTGTTACACATTATTCTAAGCCATTATTGCTTGTTATTTTTATTTTTTTTAGTTATAGGAAGTGGTATTTATAAAATCTCAATTTTACAAATTTCATATATGATATCTTTAATCAAATAAATGTTATTTTTTTCAATTTCTTAGATAAAAGCCGTTGTGGCACAGCAGCATAGCTGACTATTATGGGTTCTATTCTGGGCTGACTATTATGGGTTCTATTCCCACTCAGAAGGATGAGTAATTATTTTCATTTCTTCGCTCCGCAAGCAGAAAAGGCTAAATATGAATATCTTGAAAATTGGGCAGAAAGCGGGGACTAAAATGTCTTAATACTAGAATTACCTAAGCTACGACGAGAAAAAAACATGAAGCGTTTTTTTTCAGAGATCATATTTAAATAATAATAATACATAGCACGGTTTTGTATTTCGCAAGTCAACGCGTAAAATCTCGTTAATTTGCGAAAAATGGAGAGCAAAATGAGCGGAATTATAAACTTTCAAACTATTAAGAAATTAGCTTGTAAAAATGCAAAAATATTAAAAACATATTTAACAGTAAAAACTACTAAATAATGTATTAAAACATAGCCGTACCAAAAAACCAGTGAACCCACTGATATAAATATTAGTTTTGAAGCATAACTTTACATGTGAACCAGAAAATAAATGTATTCTGGGCCACTACAAAGTCAGCTGAGTCAAATTTATGTGCATATTTTAATACATAAACGCAAGCTAAACTTCAATAATGCTCCATAAGATATTGTGGTTGCCTACTAAATGTATTAAACAGTTTTGATGAGTTATTATTTTCGCTTAGTAATTATTTTCTTAAGTTTTTTTTAGGTTCACGCTTTTTTTTCTGTATCGATGGGTATGTAGAGGGAACCTAGTTTGGAACACTCTATTCACCAGTTTTTGCCTTATTTTCTTGAGTTTTGTTTTATCATTTCTTCGTGTCGAAACATTTTCCGTGTTGAATATCATAGAAAAAACGTTTCTATGTAATCCAATCACTGGTGATCAAGCAAAGCGCGGCGTTTAGTTCCGCCACTGAACACGCAATGTCACCATAATTCAGCAGAAAGTGGGGATCGAAGTGCCTTAACACTAAGTTCCCTCTGCCTATACTACTAAGTGCGGGATATAGAGTGAAGTTAAAAAACCATAGATTTCGATAATTGTCATAATAAATACTTCCATTTAATTTATTTATCACAAGGCCAAGTTCAGCCGGAAGCTGTTACGAAAGATAGTGCATGCCATATTCACATTTGTACATAATATAATATAATTTTATTATGATAAAATAATATGTAATATATAATGTTTGATAAACCATAATGTATTTATTGTATTTTATTTATTTCTACATATTTCTTTACAGCTCTATACTTTATCCTACAAAGCAGTGTAGACAGAGAGGTAGTTTAGTACGGAGACAACCCCTTATCCACTTTTTGTGAATTAGAAGAATTTGAGACATTGCGAGGTGAATAGCGGAAATGAACGCTGCGCCTCATGTTATAAAATTGGTAAAATACAAATGATTTAAATATATTGCTTTAACAACAATTGAACTCACAACCACCATGCTTACAATCAGACGCTTCCCCACTGTGCGGTGATATCGAAGGTTAAATCTTACCGAGTAGGCAGTGCATATGCAGAAAATAAGATAATAATAATAAATATTTATTATTATTAATAAGATAACAATAATAAATATTTATTATTATTATCTTATTTTTTTAGCTCACACTGTATCCACAACGGCCTTTACGTTTTAACGGATGTTAAATGTTATCAATTGAAGTAATAACTAACCTACCTATTTTAAAAACGAAAATGGTAGGTAATAAGCTCGCACGATTTGCTACATTTCTTTAAAATTCCAAATGTTTTTGTAGAAACGAAACGCACGTTTACGCCTTTGTTAATATTTTGTGTAAGACGTTACTTAGTTGATATTTGCTAATGCAAAAATTTCTATTGATGTTATAATTCAATACCTTATAATG
>HE671302.1:22235-35569 GCA_000313835.2 Heliconius melpomene melpomene | reverse complement strand
TTTAAACAGTAAAAACTACTAAAATAAATGTATTAAAACATAAGCCGTACCAAAAAAACCAGTGAACCCACTGATATAAATATTAGTTTTTGAAGCATAACTTTACATGTGAACCAGAAAATAAATGTATTCTGGGCCACTACAAAGTCAGCTGAGTCAAATTTATGTGCATATTTTAATACATAAACGCAAGCTAAACTTCAATAATGCTCCATAACATATTGTGGTTGCCTACTAAATGTATTAAACAGTTTTGATGAGTTATTATTTTCGCTTAGTAATTATTTTCTTAAGTTTTTTTTAGGTTCACGCTTTTTTTTCTGTATCGATGGGTAAGTAGAGGGAACCTAGTTTGGGAACACTCTATTCACTACTTTTTGCCTTATTTTCATCTGTTGTGTGGCGGAACTCAGTCCTGCGTTTTGTTTTATCATTTCTTTGCGTCGAAACGTTTTCAGTGTTGAATATCATTAAAAAATCGTTTCTATGTAATCCAATCACTGGTGCTCAGGCAACGCGCGGCGTTTAGTTCCCCCACTGTTAGGCAATGTCACCATAATTCAGCAGAAAGTGGGGATCGAAATATCTTAACACTAGGTTCCTTCTGCCTATACTATGTGCGAGATATAGAGTGAAGTTAAAAAACCATAGATTTCGATAATTGTCATAATAAATACTTCCATTTAATTTATTTATCACAAGGCCAAGTCCAGCCGGAAGCTGTTACGAAAGATAGTGCATGCCATATTCACATTTGTACATAATATAATATCATTTTATTATGATAAAATAATATTTATAATGTTTGATAGATGCATTATGTATTGTATTCTATTTAATTCTACATATTTCTTTACAGCTATATACTTTATCCCAAAAGAAGTGTAGACAGAGAGGTAGTCTAGTACGGAGACAACCCTTTATCCACTTTTTGTGAATTAGAAGAATTTGAGACATTGCAAGGTGAATGGACGCTGCGTCTTACGTTGTCAAAATGATGATATACAAATGATTTAAATATTGCTTGAACAATAATTGAACTCACAACCATCATGCTTACAATCAGATGCTTCCCCACTGTGCAGTGATATCGAAGGTTAAATCTTACCGAGTAGGCAGTGCATATGCAGAACTAAAAAATAAGATAATAATAATAAATATTTATTATAGCTCACACTGTATCCACAACACCCTTTACGTTTTAACGGATGTTAAATGTTGTGAATTGAATTAATAACTAACCTATCTATTTTAAGAACGAAAATGGCAGGTAATAAGCTCGCACGATTTGCTACATTTCTTTAAAATTCCAAATGTTTTTGTAGAAACGAAACGCACGTTTACGCCTTTGTTAATATTTTGTGTAAGACGTTACTTAGTTGATATTTGCTAATGCAAAATTTCTATTGATGTTATAATTCAATACCTTTATAATGCTTTAAAATTCTCACATAACGACTATATCAGCCACTTAAATCTACTAATATCCTAAGCCTAGATATTGCTATCTGTAAAACCTAAATTTATATTTTATCTAACAGATAGGACTATCAGTGGCTTTTAATATTTATTAACCAGCGGTTAAACTCTAACTATCCTAGTATAGGAACTTACGTCGTAGATTTGCACGTATCTACGGCGTAGTGCGAAGCGTAGTTCCGAAGGAAACCGTACACCATGGCCGAAAGCATCCGGCTTGGCCGTCTGCCGCATATATTATATGAGTTACGACTGGAGATATAAATGTAGCGGTAAATAGTTACTCGTATAGAGAGATATATTGTGTTGTGCATTTTTTTTTATTTATTACTGTTTTGTTAGTAGATGGTGGTTAAGAATTTGTGTTCTAAGAAAGTTGAATATTTTCATTTCCTCGCTTTGGTAAGGTGAAGCACGTCGTTTCAGTGCGCTAATGAATTAAAAATAAAATTTAAAAAGGTAATTGCGTTCTCAAATATAAATTAACAATTAATTAATATTAAATTTGTATAAATGTAAAGACGTATTTGTATTCTTTATTAATGTGGTTGTTATTATAATAAAAATAATGACATATCAAAATAAGGTAAAAATAAAAAGAATAATATTAATAGAACCAAATCAAATGCCATTAACATTAAATAAATACACAATAAGTCGATAAATATTTTATTTCCATAACCTTTTATATGGTAATAACACAACTATTTGCTATAACATTAAGTTTATTACATACATTTAAGTATTACACTATACATTCCGCACCACCCAAAGCTTTTAACTTTAAACTTAAAAAAAAACACAAAAAGTTCAAACTTTAACCGGAGTTTTGATATAAACAGTACTATAATAACACCATAGTCTATTCATAAGCTTCATTTGTATACTTGATGCCTATTTTTAAATATAATTTCTTATCAATTGACAAATATAATATGATAAGTATGAAGAAACTATTTCTATTTTACATAATAAGTATATTACGTATACTATTAATTATTATACACAGAAAACAATTACCTAATTCTAGTTTAATTTAACTTAATTTGAAGCTTTTTTTTTTACTGTTAATTCTAGAGCTACGATGGCATAAATACATTCCAAGTGGACGAATCACGATATTAATTTTTAACTATTTAATCTATATTTTACATTTATATACATTTTTTGGTTGAATATTGATTAATATTAGGATTTAGGATTATTTGTTAAGCTTCATTGAAAATATGGAATGACAGAATAAATAAAGATATTGTCTAAGCAATTGACATTTTATATTAACTGGAAAGCGAACTATAAGATATAAACATTTAAGTATGCTTCGAATATTTGTAAGAAATATTTAGTTGTTTTTTCAAATATGTTTTTTACTTTATGTAAGTCGTTTATCTAAGTTGGTTAAATTAACCATTTCAAGTTTTAGTAATGGTTTTAGAAAGCGCTTAAAGTTAACACTCTTTACAGTTTTTTTATAATACATTATTTGATTAGAGCGAACATTAAACTTGTTTGTTGTTCTCAACTAAGGCATTATTTTAAACATGTCTGTATATTAAGAAACATAATTAAAAGAAATTGATTAAAATACGAAATCTTTCTCCTAAATCTAACAAATATTTTCCTTACAAACCGAAAGAAAATCGGTTCAGCCAAACGCAAGGTAATCGCGAACAAACATACAATCAAACATTCAGGTCAAACTGAGAACCTCCTCTTTAGCAGACGGTTAATAGGTTTGAAACTAAAACTAATTTCCATATATTAAGCATTCGTTACTTAGTTACGAATAGTTAGTTGAGAGAGAGCATCGCCAAGTCTTCAGCGCTCCTGTACCGCATACTGTGCTCTCTGGGCCATTGTGTTGCTGGAAAATAAATTAAATTGTGCAATATTCCAAATTATTGTATCTTTTCGTATCTTTTTCTTATTTAACAACTCTTTAAAGTATTAATGAAAATAAAATCTTTAAAATTTAGATTTTAAAAAAGATGATTAAAACATCTTATCGTAGGTACTACGGGAATATCTATGCAGGTATATTATATAAAAAAAAATTATAAGTGTCAAACATAGAACCTCTTTTTAATTGAGCAATTAAAAATACGTGGTACCCCAGTCTAAGTGTAGTAAAAAGAAGATACGAGAACGAACGTGATCGTGAAGAGTGAGTTAGATTCTCCACAACCTCTTATCTGTCCTTGCAAGATATCAGCTTTGAATTACATTAGCAGTACATTTCAGATTTAAGTAAATAGCAGGCTTCGTGCGAAATATGAGCATAATATGTATGTTATAGTTGAGTCAGATGTTGGCTGTAAAATCTAAGGTCGTGGCTTCGATTACCATTCGAGAGAATGAAATTTTCAAATAAGTATTTTGAGTAAGCAGAGGCTTGCTCTACTATTTGCGAAATACAGCGTGATGCTCAAAATCATACTCACATGCAAGCAAAAAATACGAATAGACAAATAAATAGAACTCGTGTCTTTATTATTTAGAAAATTGTCATAGAATAACATGCATAATACAAAATACTATAAATAAAATATATAAATAAATAAATTTTCATTTAATTTAATTTAATTTTCATATATTATTTATTCATATAGTTCCCTCTGACGCGTAATTATATTTTGACAGGCACGACAATTTTGCTAAAAAAGCAAAGCCGACAAGCGATATTTAATTTGTATACCTACATAATTGAACATTAAATTAAACAAAACAAAGGATTACTATAGTAGCAGGTAGATTAATTTATTATAGCATCATATGTACGATTATGATTTATTAATTAAACTCATAATAAGACTTTTACTGTCAATCTGTAGCTAAAAAATAAAAAGTGATAATAATATGCACACATATCTTAGCTACGCCCAAAAAAAAACACAAAAAAAATACAGCCGAATTGATAACCTCCTTTTCTTACAGAAGTCGGTTAAAAATAGACGCCCATTAAAAATATTATTCCATGCTTTCACCTATTTCTTGTGACATGCTTTCTTTGACACAGCCTTTCGTTTGCATGCAATACTTTTTTTCGAACGTGCTTTACGTGAATAACGTGCTGAAATATAAAATTGTGTAAGTACAATGTAAAAACGACAATTGACTCTTAATTTGTAGTTTACGATAGTTTTGAATTCATTTCCAATAAAAAATGTAGAGTTAATAATTAACATATATATTTTATATCTACAAGGTATAAAAAGAAAGAGGGGAAAAGAGTGTTGTGTCACTAGAGTCATTCTAGTATATTCTGCTACATGCTGTATAAACGTGATAACATAATATGATATGGATATATTAGTCATATTAAGTGATATTTACATTTAAGTTTCATATAAAAATGTTTAATAGAAAATATTAATTTACATTCTGTGCATTTTTTGAAAAATAAACATTCCACTTGTATGCCTAAAACGTGCTTTACGTAAGTAAATTAGTAAATGTAATTATAGTTCTCTTGTATACCTGTATAGTGCATGTTTCGATACATGTCGGGGCAGTTGCTAGATACCTGAAAAAAAAAATATATCAAAATAATGTCACAGCCCTATTTCTTCTTTAAAGTAACTCTTTTATAAGCTACCATATATTGTTTTTATTCAGTCAGTAACAGAATAAAATTATTCTTAAGCTTCTCGCTCTACACCACACATCGCATGGTAGAGGGAGCCTAGTGTTAAAACACTCCGTTCCCTACGCACCAAATAACTTTCGAGATATTGTACGTGTATATACACATTAACCTTTAATAATATATATCTTTTGTAATATAATCTTCTACAGTTACCAAAATATTACATTAAAATTCCTCAACCAAAGTCAAAGCGACAGCTAGTATTAAATACAACATTAATTAAAATAAAATATCACTAGAATACGAGTAGAATGCAAATAATTCTGTATTTCCACTTCAATACGTACAAATAGTGACTAGAACCGCAGAGACTCGCGTTTAATTAATTAATTGAGCCAGACAAATTATATTTTGTACTGCGACTGGTAAGTCACTGGCACCGCGCTGTTTGTCATTTATATGGAAGACAAAAGTCAGGTCAAAAATACCATTACAAAGACTTCTTCGTTAAATGAAGTTTTAAGTGTAATTCATTTTAGAGGCCAGTGGTGGCGCAGGAGCACAAGCGTGTGATTGTAAGCAAGACAGGTTGTGGGTTTGATTTCCACTCGAGGTAAAAAAATATTTAGCGTTGAGTTACGCCACTCAACATGTAATGCCTCTAGAATGTGACGGAAAGGGGGAGCGGATTGTCTATCTTAATTAATGATGAAAATAAAAGTATTATAAATTACAAAAGGCACGGACTGTGTGTCTGTAATAAAAATGTAATATTATAAAAGAAAATTAACGATTCCGTTGAAGAAATTCATAGATAGATTCGTTGAAGATATCACATATACTCGTATGTATATAAATTAGAATAACCTACAGAACAAACACGCTTAGTTTAATAGCAAAATAACATAGAAAATTTAGTATTCACGATAGCTTCTTGAACTCCATATAATTTCTCTAAACACCATCTTATCCCCCATTGTAGGTGTAAAACAAACCGTAGATTCGTGGTCTATAGAACTGATAAGCCAAGAAGTTTTTATGGTCCATCAATCTTGTAAACAACGAGCGTGGGAGGTGGCTAACTTAGTTTAGCCGGTTGAATTTACTTAGCTTTAGAGATATGTGGGGTCGGTTAGTATAGATTATAAAGAAATTCTCTTTTTTCATTTTTCTTTTATAATCTAATGGAAATTTCTTTTATGATAATCTTCAACTCAATTGAACAGTTGAAGTTCGTTTCACGCTTTATCCCGCATATATAGCACGGTATATACGGCAGAAACTTATGATAGAGCATATTGACATACGACACATGAGAATAAAAGTTTACCTAACCCAAAAAAAAATTCCAAGGCCCAAGCTCAATTTTAAATTTCATATTCAACTCTTTATTTTGAAAAGTAGAGAACAGAGAAATTTTCCACTATATTTGCTCTTCTACTTTGTAAAATACGGATAACATGTAAAAATAATTAAAAATTATAAAAATACAAACCGGTAACCCTTGCTTGTTAAAGTTAATGTTAGTCCGCACGGTGCGGTGGTGTAGCGGCTGTACTGGGCGGGCGTTGTTACCGAGCGGTGCTTTCGGGGTCAACTGCGAGCCTTGCATGAGGCGACGAATTGCATACATCTATAGAGAAATATTTAAAATATAAAAGATATTAAAAATAAATATAAATACTTCGATGACTTTAAAATATCAATTACAATCATTACAGATTTTGCTTTAGGTTTACGATGTATCCCGTACATAGCAGGATAGGCAGAGGGAATCTGGGAACTTAGTGTTATCCGTCCAAATCCCATTCCATCTTGGATGGGAAATCTGTTTACCATTATCCGCCGAATCCTCGATGCAAAGAGTGGTGACTGGTGGAACTCAACGACGCGTTTTGCCTCGTTACCAGAGCGAGAAATATTTCATTCTTCCGTATGGGATCAAACCCACAACCATCGCGTCTACATTTGCACGCTTGTTCTCCTGCACTATGATGGCCTCAAATTCAAGAATATATCTAAAAATTGTAAATACGTAATTGCTGAATTAAATAAACTAAGATATAGTATAACAAATTACCTCTTGCTTAGATATATAAATAGGCTTATTAAATATAATCCACACAGCTGTCTCCCAGCACCCTGGGTGGGTGGTGGAGCCCTCGTACGTCAAGTACTGCAGAGTGGTCGGCAGTAAAGAGCTTAGGGGCAGATGCTTTATGGGGTAGGAACTACCTAGAAGGGAAATAGATTTTTTAAATATATATGTCTTATGGGTACTTTACGGCAGTTTTTATAAGTATTGCGATTAGCTTTCTGAAAATAATAGTTGTTTATATATTCCTCCAGGCTTGCATTGTTCCCAGAGCCAAGAAATGAAAATGTTAATAAATAGTAATTAATTCCTCTCGAGTGGGAATCGAACCCACAACTGTCGCGTTTACAGCCACATGCATGCATGCACAATGCATCTATTTACTTACCCTAATATGAATTTAAGTAAATTGTCTCACCTCTATACATAACTTTGTTGAATGCGCTTGTTATCAACCTCAATTCTTTGTTAGTAGGCTCTCCAATCTAAGAGAAAACTATTATTTAAGAATCTTAAATTAAAATAATTCACACAAACTATAATATAATCTTTAGCCTATAATATATATACAGTTAACTAAAAATATCTAATTATCATATACTTACTTGTACCATTAGCGAGATGCCTACAACGCCTTGTGACTTATGCTGTGCTTCTGACATATTGTGGTACAGTTCTTTATTGAACCCATATAGTTGAATCTGTATAGAACAAAAAAAAAGATTTAGATACATTTTAATAAATTATATGAATTAATTTTTCGCTCTGATAATAAGAGAACCCGCGGCGTTGAACTCCGCCTGTCAACGTGTAATGTCTTGAAAACTAAGCGGGAATGGAGTGTTAATATTATGTTCCTTTCGCCTACCTTGCTATATGTAAGATAAAAATAGAATTAAAAAAAAAATGTTATAATCTATTGTGGGAATAACTAAAAGACATGTTACTTTCAGTTGAGATTCACTCAAGACAACACCAATGACGTACAATTTATCAAAATCAGCTCACTTTTAACACTTACAAGGGAACAAAGGAATAGACATACATTCATACATTTTAAAAACCTAACCGTATTTTGAGCTTCCCCGCAGTTGGATAAATACGATTATCTGATGAAATAGATGCAAGTTTTTCAATTTTTAATAACACTATTAACAAAGTAATACGATTATAAGCTAAATAAGTATTTTAATAAATTTAATGTATCCTAGTATGAAGAGTATTAATATTCTATAATACGGATTTGTCGACCGCTTTTAGTTTATAATATTTTTATCATAAAATAATTACTTGTTGGGTTGGCATTTGTTATTTATTATTTTTCATCTTAATTGAATCATTACTGGTATATTTATATACAATTATATTTTAGGATACATTTTATTAATGATGCCGAGTTTACCAACTTAGAAATAGGACTATTTAGACACATCATATAATATGTACCATATAAAGGGAAATTCAATGCCGTTCTTTTTTAAATATACTTAATATATTTGAACTAATATTATAAACCTGAAGGTACTAATACCTTCGGGTTTAAGAGATTTTTTTCAATTAGAACCAGTATACCTAAGTATACAGTATACCTAAGTATACTGGTTCAAATTGAAAAAAATCTCTTTGACTCAGATAGTATATTTATCAAGTGGCTATGAGGCTGTATTATAACACGTTAATTGTTTTGATATAAATTACTGTACCAGCGGAGTATTTGGATTCACGCTGTATCCCGCACAGAGCAGGATAGGCAGCGGGAACATAGTGATAAGATACCTTGTTCCCATTAATATACTCCAAATTCTGGAGGCATTGCATGGTGTGTGAACTCTACGCCGCGCTTTGCCTCGTTACCAGGGCGAGGAGAATTATAATATTAAATGTTTCGTTTCCTCGAGTGGGAATCGTACCACAACCTGTGGCATTTACGCTACGTGTATTATTTACGCTTGTGCCTCTGCGCTACGACTGGCCTCACTACTATATTACCTCACATAATTAATTTTCAATTTTTTAAATATATTAATTAAATATTAATTTATATATTGCTCTAGCAACATTATAAAGCACATTATAACAATGTAACTGAACGTATCTAAAATTAGATTTCTCAAGAGCAATTGTGAAACAAGTTTGTTTAAATAGAGTTAATTCTCAAGTTCGCCCCAAGAGACCAATAACGGCTTGATAATGATAGCGACTTTGAAGTGTTAATTTGTCGACGAAACAGTTTAGGGATTTGTGTTAACTGTTAGTTTTTACAGTATTTATTTCATCTATCGCTTGCAAGCATATGAGAATGCAAATATTCTACAAATATACTATGAATTTGGAAAAAAATTACTTTTTTTAAGAAACGTATAAAAAATTTGATGTAGTGGGATTTGAACCCGCGCCTCTTGGAAGCCACTCAGGCGGTCTGATAAGGCTGATAAGGTAAACTACGTCGAAATTCTGTTATAGTGAGACTAATAAGAAAAGTACTATAAATACTTACTTCACCAGGAAACGTATGGTGGTCTATCTGATGTTCAGATCCTCTATTATCGTCAAGTCCATAGTGGAAGTATATTTCTTCGAATTGATATCTGTAGGATAGCGGGCCCCCGCTGATATTCACTTGGTGCTTACTGTCCTTCTCCACACGAAATACTAGTGATTGACCAGTATTTTGAAGGACACCACTGACCTGCCAAAAAAATAAATGGTATGAAGTAAAGTAAAATAATAGTTATTAAAGATTACAATGGTAATTTGTTAAATGTAGTAATTTATAGTGAGGTACAGATATAAATGATAATTGTAGATAATTACTAACAATAAAAGTTGGAACAAAAATAATGATTTAGCCACGGTTAAATGTATGTACTAGTATATATGGTATATAATATAAGTGTAAACTTGTATATATCCTACATATCTCATAGGCAGAGAGAATCTTAAGACACTCCGTTCCCCAACTTTCACTCGATTATCGTTACATTGCCTGCCTTTTGTTTTCTTCTCAGAGCGAAGAACTGTAGTTAATTGGTAGGTACTATATAAAAAAATAGCAAAATGACTAATTTAATGTAATTTCTAACACAAAAATATTTTTACGTTATCAAAAGACATTTGTATGTATAGTTATCATCATCATCTATAATAATAATTTGTATCCATTCTAAAATTGAATTTGTATCGAGATCGCCGCCACCCCTCGCTGGGAGATCCTATCAATCAATGGGCACGCCTTGATTAAAACCTGGCAACTTTTGCGCTTTGAACGAGATGACATATTGCCTGATAACACGCGATCAGTGGTTTTTGTGAACTGTTACTTGCTAGAAGTGACATGGATTTGGAGGAGGTTATATTTTCTGGCTATCATAGCCAGAAATAGTTTCTTTTTTTGCTAAAACTCTCTTTATTCTCTGTTTTATAGCGTAGGAAGGGTTAGTGTTAAGTGACACATCACTACATCTTATTACTAATTAAATTTTTCTTTACTTTTTTGCCCATTAAATAAAATATTATTTATTAAATGATGAAACCCAATGCAGTTTCATATCTTATCAGGACGTTGCGCCAACAAATGTTCAATGCTGCATTTTATCTTTCTGGAGCAATAGGAGTAAAATTAATAAAAATATTTAATTCCCCAGATCAAACCCACAACCATTCCATTAACAGTCAAATACTCTACCACGGTGCTAAGATTACTTTTTTTAAATAATAACAAAAAATATATATTATATCTATAATTTCTAAATCCACGTTGTTAGAACAGGCGTGGTAGCCTTGTGTAACTCTGAAACTGTTTATGTTTAACGTTGTTGATAACTGATAGTACATTAGTCTAACTAGATACAAACGTAGATATTATGAAATGGTTAAATTACTTCCTAAAATTGTATTTTGTTTTTATTGTTTTTTTTTGTGTTTTCTTTTTATATTATGGGGTTTGTATGATAGTTTTTATAAGGTGGATACGGAAAGACTTACATTTTATGTAGTGTATATTTTTTTCGTGGCGTCATGACAATGGTGGTTGTGGGTTCTATCTTTTCTAGGGGAAACTTAATGAAAATCCCCAAGAAAGGATAGAACTTATATCTTATTTTTCTCACACTAATAGACATAACGTAACGATGAGTTCCTTCACTTAACATGAAATGTTCGGAAAAATTAGCGGAAAGTGGAGAGTTTAGTGTCATAACATTAGGTTCCCTCTTGCTACTCTATGCGTGAAAAAGCTTGAAGCTAAAAATATAAACAAAATTAATCAAAAATAACAACAATTCATTATGCAATTAAAACATAACATTAGCCCTAAATTAAATCTAATTTATATAACCATTTGAACTAAGCTAAACTTTAGTTTCGAACATGGCGGTCTTGTGTCGTAATATGAATATTATGAGCATGTAAATTCATTTAGTTTGTGCGCTACGTAATATATTCTACGATAGGCTATCTGCTTCCGGTTACTTTTTGCTCCTGCAACGCTACTTTTGGCTGGTTTATAACGTTAGTAAATTGTATGTAGCTTGCTTACGAATATATGTGGCTTTGTGAAATTATACTTTTTATGAAGGTTAAAGTAAGATCTGGGTAAGTAGAGGGAACCTGGTGTTTTTTTTAAATTGCTGTGCGCCACAGACTTTGATCATCCGTGCCTTTCTTATTGCTGACCTTGGGTTCGTGAGGGTTAGTATGGTCCCTGTATCAATGCCAATAAGATGTTTTGGTTTCTTAAGTTCTCGAAGAGCCCCTCTAAAGGTCATTTCATAACGTTATATGGGCCTAGTGCTTAGACACTTTACGTCGAATTTGCAAGACAGCGTGTTGAGTGGCGCAACTGAACGCTGCGCAAAGTTAATGGAAACAGTATTTCATCATACATTACAATTTAGTATTATAATTTAGTATTATAAATAGGGTTCATATTCGGGCGAACTCGTCGACGTTATACAAACAAGATGCTAAAATTTTAAAAGTTTTCATATAGTAAGCGCTATCATAGGAAACTACCACCGTAGAGTTGACCTGATTTTTTGGATATTTATAGTATAATATTTTTTACAAGCTAAATATTTTGGCTTCTTAAACAAATAAAGGCGTCACTGTAAACGCAACAATTGTGGGTTTGAGGAAATTAATTTTTGCTTCTTACAAATTAAAATTTAGTAGATAATAAAGATCGTAGTGTCCTATCAGTAGGTAAACAGAGGAATATATTGAAATGTTATTATGATTTTTTTTTAATTATAAAGTAATATTTTATCATTCTACTTTCGTCAATCAGCTAAAAGCTTACACAATAAGTTGATAGTCGACTGTTCAAAGTCTACTAGTTAACTAGTACAAATATTGTAGTTATAGTGCCATCATAAAAATAATTGTGACAAATGAATTTTACCTAATAGTCTTTTAGTTAATGTGAACTTCTGAACTAAAATTCATAGATTCGAGTCCCGGCTGCTAAAACACTTATCAATATATCTTGATCCCTTACTAATTTTGTAGTATTTTAAAGTATAGGTACTACTCATAGGAAGAATTTTCCTAAGAAAAATCTTTAATGCAGTAGTATTCGAGATGAGGCTGAGGACAGCACTTCCAATAAAGCTGCCCGCTTACATTCAGCTGCGATGAAATTTCCACACAGTTGTTACACAACTTGTGTTGTTAACATAACTAGTTTTGTTGCTCAACTAAAAATACTATGAAAATTTGAAAATACTAAATTTATTACAAAAAGAAAAGAAAGTTTATTTATGCAATGATAACAATATCATTTTTTCCATGTAGACAAAGCCGCAAGCAGAGTACTAGTTTATAGTATTTAAAAAACTGCATCTTACTTATATTTTATACAAGAATTTAACTATATAATAATTGACTACTAAAGTTCTGAAACATAATACGTATTAACCTTTAACTATGGACGTGATTTTTTTATAACATACATATGGACGTCGGGTCTGTCAGACCAGTGTATTTATTGGTCATATTCCGGCTGTTTTTTAAAGGAAGAAGACAATTTTATGTTTTAATTTACATGAATAGCCTCAAATCAAGCAAAATCAATATAAATAAAATCGCTTTTTATTAAAGTTTACGCATCACAACGATTTAAGTAACTTAAAGTCACAATTTCAGTCTTTGGCCACATGGGATGACTCTTAAGAA
>HE671302.1:0-22135 GCA_000313835.2 Heliconius melpomene melpomene | reverse complement strand
TAATTCACGCATTCCCTCTAAAACATTTGAACCCCTCAACTGCTGCGAGAACACTACTGGTTGTAGTTACGACAGCATTGACTTCAAGAATTATGGTGCCACAATAAAAATAATATTAAATATCATTCAAAATAATTGCGTTCATAATTTAATTGTACGTTACTAGCCCTGAGTAACAAAAAGACAATATTTTGGGACAAATTTACTTAACTAATATATACTATTTACTAAATAATATATCAATAAAAGTAGTTCTATTTAATATTATGCATAATGTAAAGTAATATTAAACACATCTGAAATCAAATAAAACCATTAAATATTCGTAACAAATCTATTTTTAAAAAGTAAAGTGGTGAATGGGACACGAAAAATTGTATGGAAGCATTTTGAAAGGATTTTTTGCAACTAACAAAAAATACTATTATTAGCCATAATACATTTAAAATATTACAAAAATCTTTAAGTTAATAAGTAAATTTATCTTAAATGGCAAAATATTTAAGCTATCTTTAAAATTGTATTTTTAAAACGCATTCAAAGTAGCGGGACAAGAAAAGACACAAAATGGTCACTTTTTCTGATTATGACCCATATAAAATTTGATGTAGTGGGATTTGAACCCGCGCCTCTTGGAAGCCACTCAGGCGATCTGATCACTAACTACGTACGTACTACTCTTATTACGTAGCTTAGTAGCTACGTCGAAATTCTGTTATAGTGAGGCTAATAAAAAAGTACTTACTTCACCAGGAAACGTATGGTGGTCTATCTGATGTTCAGATCCTCTATTATCGTCAAGTCCATAGTGGAAGTATATTTCTTCGAATTGATATCTGTAGGAGAGCGGACCCCCGCTGATATTCACTTGGTGCTTACTATCCTTCTCTACACGAAATACTAGTGATTGCCCAGTATTTTGAAGGACACCACTGACCTGCCAAAATAATAAATGCTATGAATTAAAGTAAAATAATAGTTATTAAAGATTACTATGGAAATTTGTTAAATGTAGTAATTTATAGATAGGTGCAGATATAAATGATAATTGATAATTTCTAACAATAAAAGCTGTGACCATGATCAAAATCATGATTTAGCCACGGTTAAAGGTGTATGTAATAGTAAATATGGTATTTTACTTCTATATATCCTACATATCTCATAGGCAGAGGGAATCTTAAGACACTCCGTTCTCCAACTTTCGTTCGATTATCGTTTCATTGTGAAGAATCTCAGAGTGAAGAAATGTAGTTAATTGGTAGGTACTAGTAATTTCCAAAAAATATATATATATTTACGTTATCAAAAGACATTTGTATCGTCATCATCTATAACAATAATTTGTATCCAGTCTAAAATTGAATTTGTATCGAGATCGCCGCCACCCCTCGCTGGGAGATCCTATCAATCAATGGGCACGCCTTGATTAAAACCTGGCAACTTTTGCGCTTTGAACGAGATGACATATTGCCTGATAACACGCGATCAGTGGTTTTAGTGAACTGTTACTTGCTAGAAGTGACAAGGAAGTCATATTTTCTGGCTACCATAGCCAGAATTAGTTTCTTTTATAGCTAAAAGTCATTTTATTCTCTGTTTTATAGCGTAGGAAGGGAGAGTGTCAAGTGACATATCACTACATCTTATTACTACTTAACTGTTTTTTGCTTTTTTAGCCATTAATAAAACATTATTTATTAAATGATGAAACCCAATGCAGTTTCTTATCTTATCAGCACGTTGCAAATAATATATAGCAGTGTTCAATGCTGCATTTTATCTTTCTGGACCAATAGCAGTTAAATAAATAAAATTATTTAATATCCCAGATCAAACCCACAACCATTCCATTAACAATTAGATGCTTTTCCACTGTGCTACGATAACTTTTTTTTATAATAACAAAAAATAAATCTTATTACATCTATAATTTCTAAGTCCACGTTGTTAGAACAGGCGTGGTAGCCTTGTGTAACTCTGAAACTGTTTATGTTTAACGTTGTTGATAACTGATAGTACATTAGTCTAACTAGATACAAACGTAGATATTATGAAATGCTTAAATTACTTCCTTAAATTGTATTTTGTTTTTATTGTTTTTGTGGTTTTTTCTGTATTATGAGGGTATGATAGATTTTAATAAGGTGGATCCGCAAAGACTTATGTAGTGTATATTTTTTTCGTGGCAATGACAATGATGATTGTGGGTTCTATTTTTTCTTGGGGAAACTTAATGAAAATCCCCAAGAAAGGATAGAACATATATCTTATTTTTCTCACACCAATAGATGAGTTCCTTCACTTAACATGAAATGTTCGGAAAAATTAGCGGAAAGAGAGCTTAGTGCCATAACATTGGGATCCCTCTTGCTACTCTACGAGCAAGATCTTGTACCTGTGTTACCCTACTGAAGAACTAAATGCGTGTATATGCTGAACTATATGCGTGAAAAAATATAAAAGTAATAAAAAATAACAACAATTCATTCTCCAATTAAAACAAGAAAACATAACATTAGCCCTAAGTTAAATCTAATTTATAATAACCATTTGAACTAAGCTAAACTTTAGTTTCGAACATGGCGGTCTTGTGTCGTAATATGAATATTATGAGCATGTAAATTCATTTAGTTTGTGCGCTACGCTATATATTCTACGATAGGCTATCTGCTTCCGGTTACTTTTTGCTCCTGCACCGCTACTTTTGGCTGGTTTATAACGTTAGTAAATTGTATGTAACTTGCTTACGAATATATGTGGCTTGGTGAAATTATGCTTTTTATGAAGCTTTGCTGGGTAAGTAGAGGGAACCTGGGGTTTTTTTTAAGTTACTGTGCGCTACAGACTTTGATCGTCCGTGTCTTTGTTGTTGTCGGTTGAGCTTGCGTTCGTGAGGGTTAGTAGGGTCGCTTTATCAATGCCAATAAGATATTTTGGTTTTTTAAGATCTAGAAGAGCCCATCTAAAGGTCATTTCCTAACTGACTATGGGAACCTAGTGTTAAGACACTTTCGACGTAAAGTGATTTTCAAGACAGCGTGTTGAGTGGCGCAACTCAACACTGCGCAAAGTCAGTGGAAACAGTATTTGGTCACACATTATAATTTAGTATTTTAAATATGGCGCTCGATTTGTAAATGTTCAGGTTTCATATTCGGGCAAACTCCGTTATACAAACAAGATGCTAAAATTCAAAAAGTTTTCATATAGTAAGCGTTATCATAGGAAACTACCACTGTAGAGTTGACCTGATTTTTGGATAGACGTAGTATAATAATTTTTACATGCTAAATATTTTTGCTAAATATTTTAGGAAATTAATTTTTTCTTCTTACAATTTGCATTAAAATTTTGCAGATAATAGGGATCGTAGTATCCTATCAGTAGGTAAGCAAAGGAATATATTGAAATGTTTTTTTAAATTATAAAGTAATATTTTATCATTCTACTTTCGTCAATCAGCTAAAAGCTTACACAATAAGTTGATAGTCGACTGTTCAAAGTCTAGTAGTTAACTAGTACAAATATTGTAGTTATAGTGCCATCATAAAAATAATTGTGACAAATGAATTTTACCTAATAGTCTTGTTATTAAATGTGAACTTCTGAACTAATATTCATAGATTCGAGTCCCGGCTCCTAAAACACTTATCAATATATCTTGATCCCTTAATAATTTTGTAGTATTTTATAGTATAGGTACTTAAAGGAAGATTTTTCCAAAGAAAAATCTTTAATGCAGTAGTATTCGAGATGAGGCTGAGGACAGCACTTCCAATAAAGCTGCCCGCTTACAGTCAGCTACGATGAAATTTCCACACAGTTGTTACACAACTTGTGTTGTTAACATAACTAGTTTTGTTGCTCAACTAAAAATACTATAAAATTTGAAAATATTAAATTTATTACAAAAAAAAGTATGTTTATTAAATTATATATATAGTTTATGCAATGATAACAATATCGTCTATTCCATGCAGGCTAAGCCGCAAGCAGAGCAATATTTTAACTTCTGTCTGCAAATTCGTTCCAAATGAAAATATTTAGATACTTAGAATTGAATAGAATACCTATCTACCTTAATAAATGAACTAAACGATACAAAAATAACCATACGACCTTATAATTCCTGAGATTAGCGCGTTCAACAAAACAAACTTCCACTACACAACATTAGTATAGAAGCATAGATGTAGTTAAAACAAATCTGATATAACAGCAGTATAAAATATAACTTAACATCGATCATCCACGATATCTTTCTCTTTATCATAATAAAGTTCATTTATGTATGCAAAGTTGTCGCATAAAGCGTAGACTATCGCAGCTTACGGCGCTACGGCGCTACGGTGCTACGGCGGGATTAAAGTCGTTGCAATGTTAATACGTTACTGATTATGTGAATACTAAGAACAAAAACAATATAGTTTAGTATTTACTTGTTTTATTGTAGATTACTGAGCTTTGGTGCTTTGATATCTTTTTTATCAGCTTTACCCTGTATCCTGCACTCAGAAGGGTAGGTAGAAGAAACCTGGTGTTAATCTTATTTATTAAGCTTACATAAAATTAACGTTAGGTGGTTTGGGCTCGACAAATGAGTGACGAAAGAGAGCCAGGGGTGATCTCGATTAACCTTCAAAAACACAGGATCCGTTCCGAGATCCAAATACTGGAGGAAAGTCAGGTAAACTACCAACTACTAGTTCTGGCTACCCCGCTGGGATTGAATGTAATAATGAGCCAGGTTTTTTCGTGCGTGCAGCTGACAATGATCGACCTTACCACGTCAAAGACCACTACACGAACGTATCTGCTCAAAGTTCAGGGCCCCCCAGAAAATATCTCTAGATGCGCCCTTGAGTATATATTGTAAGCTATAATTTACCTTATGTTTATCAATCTGTATCTCTCGTAACCACGGGTCGAACAACAGTTTGTCTGGTTCGATGTTGACTGGGCTCTGTCGTCGTCCCTTGTTGCACATACTCCATTGTGGGTTGATGAGACCCCAGAATCCTGGACCTGCGAAGTTAAGATTTAATTTTATTTATGTTCTAATGAGTAGGGAAAATAACAGAGAAAAGCTTACAAGAGTTTTTTTTAAGAATCCTTTAAAATATAATGAAGGACTCATTGATTCAGTGAAACGCACATTATTGTTGTAATGTTAATAAAATTAAAACTTAGTAGTTGAGGCGCAAGGACACGTCTGACTGTAAATACGACTGTTGAGAGTTCGATTCCCGCTCGACGGAATGAATTTGTTTTGTCAGCTTCACCAATCAGCTGCAATGTCCCGAAAATTTGTCGATATCTGGGGAACGAAGTTCTATTTGGGAAAAAAAAGCGTGAAGCATAAAGAAATAAAATAGTAACCAATATGTCAACCTACTCAGTAAGTTCTGACATATACGACTATTTTTTTTCATTTTCCCTACTGCAAACTTAGATTGAATAGATCATACATGCACACACATACATGTTATGTATGTATCATACAAACACAACCAATACATTAGTATAACGACACAGATATAACAAATGGTGTGTGAAGTGTGGCGGTCGTTAGTCAACTAGTGAGTAATGATTGCGATAAAATCTTAACCAACACAATCATTAGTGCGGTATTAACATGACACTCGATGATACAGGGCTCTGTCGGTCTGTTAATAATTCATTAGACACTCCAGTATGGCACTCCAGTATTATTGGAAATTACTTATGCTATAGGTTCTTAGGGGGGACCTAATGTGGTAGATGGGGGTCCAATTAGTACAGTTACAGGTGATTGGGTTCGGCAAAGTTTAACTTTTCTTTTTAGGCGGATAGTGGAAGATGGAATTTGGTTTGGTGGAAAATGGATTGCTTTTTTACGATGTATCAAACATAGCAGAGAACTTAATGCGAAGACACCATTCTCTATTTTCAATATTCGAGACAATGCGTATTAAGTGGCAGAATTTAATGATCATATTTGTCTTTTTGTTAAAACGAGGAAAATTAAAATAAGTCGTTCCCCTCTGGTGGAAATCGAACCCACAATCATCGCTTACGTCAAGGGCTGTACCCTAGTGGGTTTTTGAAACCGTTTATTTATTAACCATGAACAATTGTTGAAATTATCCATTAATACAAGAAAACTCGAATCGGATGTCATTGAGTTGCAATATCTGTAGTTATAGTCTACCAGACCTAAATAAGAAAAACGACTTAAAACTCAAATTATAATAGATAATATATGTAATTATGTCATTAAATAACCTTACAATATTAAATATCATATACATACTAAAAGTCAGCTCAGTCAGCCGTCATACAACATAATACAACAATGCATATGAAATTTCATAGCCGAGTGACTTGCTATGGGGGATAGTTTTAAGCGATGACGAGTCGAAATTCTCGTTACTCAAATATAAAAGGCTATTGAATACTGTCAGTGATAGTATTGAATGGTAGTTTGGGAGACCGCAAAATTTGCCCATCGCGGCGCACTGAGTCGTGCGTAATGTAATGTTGGTGTTCGTTCTCGTTGTGCCGCTGTGCTTCTGCGAAGTTCATTTTTATTTTTGTATTAATAATTATTTAATTAATAATACAAAAAGAGTTAAGCAGAGGAAATGGAATATTAAGACGACTTCCGCCCAATTTTCGCGATATTGCGTATTTTAGAAGAAGATTTTAAAATTTTTGGGGCTGACAGAAAACCTAACTATAGTTTATTTTTAATTGATCCTCAATTAGACCGTTCCTAGCGCAATGGTATCAAACTGTAATCTACTTTGAGGAATAATTGAATTCAAATAATTTTTATTTTTCTGTTTGATTTGAAATTGCCGCGTTAAGATCCGGAACTTAATTTGCAATGATTGGTAAAATTAGATCTTAACATTAAGTTAAAAAATGAGGGGTTACTTCCGTCATTGAACATCCAATGTCTTGAAGAATTAAGTGAAGAGTGGAGAATAGAATGTCTCAACTCTTTTTTCTGCCTACCCTGCACTGAAAAACGTGAACCTTATATATAAATAATTATTTACATCATAAATATATGTACGACAATGGAAACAAGCCTCCAGCGTAATGTTAGGGTACCATTGCTACTATCGGGTACGCCGGTCGGTCGTTACCGTTACATTAGCCGAATTTTTGTCATTCTATGTAATGAGTATTGGTTGTTATAATAGAGTTCAACTATTTTGATGAAGTCGTTATAGAAAATTGCGTTGATTATTATTTATTAGGTAATAAATTGTAAATTATGCTAATCATGTCTTTGTCGTATAGTGGGGTGTGGGTTTGAATTCAAATTGGGAAAATTTTCTATATTAAGTGTAATGAGGACGGCGTTAAGTTACAGAATTTAATACACAGAAAATGTATATTCATACTTGTAATTTTTTTTCATTATTACTTTATTGTTTATTAATTATCTTAATATTTTTTAACACTTATTACAAAACTTATACTTATTTACTTTTTTTTTCGTTTTCCCTAAAAACGTCGTTTGTGGGTAGTAATTTACAAAAAAAATAGACAGTAAAGTGGGGTCGAATCATTGGCACCAGCTATTCTATATAATGATGCGGGCGAGCGTATCATTAAGATGGTATCGGTATCATTGCAGTATCATTACCCAGTTGTTGATCGGTTTTTCGAACAGCTATGTAAACCAAATTATAGTATTTAAGGTTTTTATAGTGTTGTAAGTTTTGGGAAAATTTGTAGATTTGTATGTTATATGCGTGCAATCTAAGGCTAAGGTGATGGTGTTCTTGGATAATGAAGTTCCTAGGTTCGTATGAGGATTATAGGTACTAGGTTCCTAGGACCTTCTAGGATCAACTGATAGTTGACAAAATATAAATTATTTACTTTTTATTCATATTACTTATATGAATAATAAATGAATTTTTGTTTCCAATAAAATGAACAACTCATTATCAAATCTTTAACAACTTTGCGAACTTAGAACGTAAGATAAAGTTAATAAATGTGTATTAATAAATTGTGGAAAATATAATGTTAGAGTAAAACATAGCCAAGTAAAGAATATTATATAAGTGTACCTGATATGCCATCGTACGTCCACCATTCCTCCCAGCTACCTGATATATCTGGAACGACAATTTATAATTACTTACTAGCTTTGAAATAAAAAACAAATATTGTTTTTGTAGAAAATAATAATATAATCAAACTACATTATATTTACATATATATCGCCGTTACCAGAGCGAAGAGATTTAATTTCTTCAAGTGGGAATCGAACTCACAATCTGTCACGTTTATAGTCGTATGTAAGTCTCATTCGTCAAAACTGGCCCCGCGAAAAGAAAATATAATATTCATTTACTTATTTTATTATTTATTATATAAAATTTAATTTCATTTAATAAAATTTGCACGGAGACGTTGTCCCCCTTCTCCTCATTACAATTTATCTGTAATGTTTCAAAGGTTGTCTGGTAGAGATTGCTTAAAGCAATAAGACTTTGCATACCTGTTTTTCTTTTATTTTTTTATATTGTTCCTTCTATATATTTCTTTTATTGTGCAATAAAATATATTTTATTATTTACCTTTGACAGTTATACAGAGAAGTGTCAGCGTGAACAGGCATTGGTGCATCGTGGAGATGCTGTCACGCTGTCCCCCGCATTTGGAGGTTTACACCTGTAACAAAATGTAATAGGGTATACTATAATAAATATTTTATTTCTTTCATAATTTAATGATGAACTAACATCATAATATTATACACTTTATACATCACTTAATAAAAAAATATCAGACAATTAATTTTGAAGTGATATACGAATGTAATTTTATTATTATATTTAAAGTTTTCTGTAAAAAAGGCCAATTACAGTAATAGTTGGTATCTATTTGTGTGTTAGCCATGCTACACGCAAAAATTAATGGACGGTTTTTGATAAAACTTTTTTGTTAAGTAGCTATTTTAGTCAGTAATATAAATATGGTAGAATGAATAGAAATTTATTCATAGGTTTGAAAACTAGATAAACTAAAAAGATATGAAATATAACCTCTTAAGGGAAGTTGCTCTGCTTTATGATGATTATGATGAAGTCGTACACTAAGACTTCGAAGGCAACTATGGCAAGTTGATAATTTATTGAAACCGTTATCTAAGCATATAAATATTAATTGAAAATGTTTCTTATATGTATTTCACAAGCATTTTTTGAAACCTGTACGTAAATTAAAAAAAAAAACAAGACTTATAAAACAAAAAAAAATCCAGTAATTATCCCGAATTACCTTATCTAAGATTGTGTTGGTTTTCAGATAAGACTTTCTTTCGGGGATCCCTGCTTTATGGCGCTTGTCCGTAGTTAGCTTATCTTTCCAACGATAGGCGTTTACTCCGGTTTTTGCGAAGTTCGCAAATAAATTGCAATTGTTAGTGCGCATTGTTTCTGGAGGTGAAACGTAATTATGTGGCTTTTAAGGGGACTGAATTTTTTATTTTATTTACTTTTGTAGCTATTTCTTTACTAGATCTACGAGTAATTAAAGTAAAATGTTTACTTTTCTTTTTTTTTATTGTTGGCAGAGGGAACCTGAGAACCTAGTGTTGAGACACTCCGTCCTCATTAAGACTCTTCCGTTTCCCTATTTCCGACGGATTCTGGAGGCATTGTGTATTGAGTGGCGGAACTCAACCGTTACCGTAGAAGCTTGTCTTTTCTGTGCTCCAAGAACCGTAGTCCTAAATATTTGATATTAATTTCAGCTTGATACCTTTACATTATCTGGATATAAATATTTTTTTCAAACGTATAGACAGACGACATCATAAGATAATTGATAGTCCAACAAATGACTTTTAAAGTTAAATTTTCAAAATGAACATAAACAATTCCTAATAATTAATTTTATTTCCTTATTTTTGTTTCTCCACCCCACACCTACTTGGGTCCCCTCGGCGCCGCGCTGGCGGGCGTCGCGATGTCTGCATCCACTGACTTGTGTTCACAACTTAGTTTATTTATCACAATAAAGTTATTGGCACTAGTGTTTTGTTTTAAGATTGTAGGGGTTTGCACAAGTGTTATTATATTCTTTATAAACACGCACATCAGCGCCATGAATTTATTCACTAGAAATGCAATTGTGAAATTATGTTCCACTATTGTTTTGTAGCGTATAAATAACCAAATTAAATATATAGTAAAAGAGTTGAATATAAGGTCTCGTCTTATCAACATCGTCGTAATACCCGTTGCCCACATTGGTGACGCCGACGTGATGTACCCCGACGGGTACCCCGGGGGGTACCCTGCCAGCTGCAGCCCGACAAGACATTTCATCTAATTTTTATTTAGCTGTATCATGGTGGAACTCAAAGTCGCGCTATGTCTTGTTATCAGAGAGAAGAAATTAATATATCTCAATCCCTAAACGTGAATCAAACCTAAAACAGTAACGTTTACAGTTAGACGTTGTGCCATTGCGCCACAGCGTTTTCAATTAAATTTTTATAACTTTTAGTTTTCTTTATTTTTACGGGATATACAGACTTATGCTTTTTTTCCAGCTTCACATACGTCACAGATTCTCTGCATTACATTAGCAACACGTCACTCCGCACGTATAGGCAGAACAAAAATCCTTCTACTGGATTTCGAACTCACTACCTCATTCTATAACATAGTAATAACTATGCTACAATAGCGCGATGGCTTTTTCTCCCTCGAAATCAATCGTAACCGATCTCCCCAGGCGCCAGTTAGTCGGGCGCCGGGGGCTGGTCTACCCTGAGATAGTTATATTTTTATATGCTACTACTATATAGGAAGAGTTTTATACAGGTACTTCAGATATAATAAACTACTTTGTTATGTATAATTTTTATTGCCACTTAAGTTAGTAGGTATATCGATTTCCCGTCGTGGTATGTGACTATGAAAACGGCGGTTATGAGTTCAATTCCCACTTGGGAGAATTATATTAATTTCCTTCCTCTAGTAACAGCACAGAGCGCGGTGTTAGGTTACGCCACTTGTAATACTTGAAAGTAGGTAACGGAGTGTATTCACTGTTTGCCCTAGCTCTGTTCTAACCTTGGTATGTGCCGGACTCAATGTGAAGCTAAGAGAGAAAACAGAGAATAGAATGTCTTCATAATAAATTATCTTAGCCCATCCTGCTTTGCTAAAAAAAGCATGCAGCTAAAAAAAAATATGATTCTTAAACGATAAGAGTATAAAATGATTATTCTAACATTCAAATTGTAATTCTTCAGTAAGACCACATCAATTCTGAGGGTGCCATATTAACCTCACACATTTGTCCAATGCATCGCTCAAAGCCTCATGTTTGAGGTGGACCCCATTGCCGCACCATACGCAACATTCACTTAGTGGTATATGACCCCACCACTATCATGTACGCATTTGGTCGAAGCGGTCCTATAAGTATGTCAACTTCCTTTATTTATTGTATTAAAATAATCTTTCAGTTTCTAAATCTTTCTTTCTCTTCATTGTAAAAAATAAGGAAATATAAATAAACATTACATTATTTTGAGTCTAAAGTTTGATTCCCATTTGAGGAAATGTAATGAAATATTTATTATGTTAATTTCCTCGCTTGAGGAACACAACAGGACAGGGACACGAGGCAATGCACGGTGCTGAGTTCCGAAACAAAAAGAAACAAAATGACATTTAAAAATCTACCTTCTAACAGAAAGGATAAGATTTAAGACCAAGAATTTTGAAATTGTCTGTACTCTAATAATAGAAGACAAAATGTAAATCTCATATTTCTTTTTAACATATTCAAAACAATATTGAGTTTCATATTTCATTTTAACAACATAACAAATGGCTCATTAAAAGGAACTTTTACATAACAGAAAAGTATTGTGGAAGGCATAAATCTAAAAAAACTATATTTACACCAAATTAGTGCTTATTAAAAGAGCAAATAGAGCTTAAAATTGTATAATAATAAAAGTCGTTAAAAGCGTACGCATCCAAACAGGAAGTTAACAGCGGTTCGTAGACAAAGCTCGTTCTTTACCGGATGTGGGTGTATCTACAGACTGATAAGTCAGTTGTTATTTTCTCAGTATTAATGGATTTTTTTAGCTGTGGTTATTTTTTTGTTTATGGGAACTTTAAATATAATGAATGACGAAATATATATTTTTTATAATTTATTTGAATGAAATATTAGGATGAAAAATACAGTTTGTTGGAAGCTTTCGTAATATGATATTATTTAATCTCCAAAGAAGTACTCGTATGAGACAGCGCGTCGCGACGTAGCGGCGCCGGGAGTAGACAATCTGGCAGTGTGTACTGTATACAAAGTTTCTTTTGGAGTATAATAATCTTTATTTTTTTTACTATAATTAATTGTTATTTTATTAACTATATGAATCGTGATAGTGTGATTGTAAACGCGATGGTAGTGAATTTCGATAGATTGCTTCTCATTCAAAAAAACGAAATATTTTCAAGCTTTGAGTTCTCCCACTGTCCATTAATCTCTAAAATTGAGAAGTATGAGAATGAAGAAAAAGTAAGAGAATGAGAAGTAGTCGGCTTCTAGTTAAAAAAAAACTCTATTATTTGTTTATACTTACACAAAGTAATTTGAAGGGGTTTTTTTCATATCATTTAAGTAAAAACGTTAAGATTTTTTTAAATGAATGTGTTTTCACCTAAAGAGCTGTGATTATTTATAGAAATCTTTCATTATTTCCCGCGACTGGGACAGAAACTCATAGTTCTAAGTCTGATCGGACTTAACTAAAACAATATTTTTTTAGTTTCACAAGTGCAATTGACCTAGTCATTGAAAATGTTTCTTGGTTGTCATCCACCACCATATGGTGTGTCACCATATTCAATCGTCACCTTTCTTTTGAAAATATAAAAAGGTCGTTCCTTTTCACGTACAGCGTTTTGTTGCGCTTGCAAGGGGGTCATACTGTATTCACTTTGTTTTTATTATGATTACGACGCTTGGAGCAAACTATACTGATTTTTCCTCTTTGAATATCGTTCTAGGCATTAGTTATATAAGTAAATATATTGAAAATGAATAATAAAATATTTATAAAAAAGAAGTTATGGTATATTTTTGTTACTATCGTCATCAAAATATTATTATAAAAAATATGTAGATTTTCTGTCTTTGTGCACTATGTAACAGATTAGATGTAGGATAGGAAAATTTATATTATTTTAGAACCAAAAAATAATAAGTATATTTCTCTACAAGAATGTTCAGTATGAGAGAACATTTAATTATAATTCTGTATAAACAGTTTTTAATTTCTCTAGGTTAATTATGTACGGTGGCAGCGTAGGATCCAAAAAAAACCGATTTTACTTAAAAATACTTTATTAAAATTAACTTATGGTTACAAAGGTGAGACTTGCTCAAAGTCGGAGACAAGAATTATTTTATATTCTACGTTTAATTCTAATTTTAATTATAACAGCAGGTGCGGGGATTCAAATAACAATTCCAAGATTTAAGAGAATTGTGCAATGTATTAATTGGAAATGAAATTATGGGTAATGTTGTGGGACATGTTCTGGGTGGTCCTAGGTCAGCGATTCCCGGGTTGTGTGGGAACGTAACAGGTTCTCTGGTTTCCGCCTAATTTTCGAGGCGTTTAGTGTTGAATGGTGGAATTTAACGTTGCGTTTTGCGTTATTACCTGAGCTGAGAAATGAAAATGTTAGTAAATATTAATTCATTTCCCCGAATGGGAATCGAATCCACATCCTTCGCATATAGAGTCACACGCTTGTGCCACAGCGCCACGACTGCTTTTAGCTCATAAATGATTATTAAAATTATAAATAATTCCCTTAGCAGTGATATAATTGTCACTTATTAGACTATTACTAATTTGTTTATTTAAAATCGATTGTGCCGGAAGTAGTCAAATGTGAGTTAAAAATTATATAAATTTTATTGACGCTTAGCTATTGACTTGTGGTGAGCTAGAGGAAGTATCAAAGAGTTGGGTTGTATATACCTACTTTGATTTCTGTTTTGACTTCTGAATAGTTTCAAATAATTGGACTGGATACTAAGTATTTTATTTTACTACAGTAAGAGAGACCTTTTTAAAATGTTATTAGAACATTTGACTTTATAGGTGTAAATCGTCAATGCTACCCGATTTTCACGCTATTTCTAATACCCACCCTCTCAAAAGATCCAATACATTTGTCGGCTCGCACTAGAACCGTATCGGATTTCCCTATACGAAGTACAAATAAAGTATGTGGCTCTATGTCACACCGTTAAGCGATGTTTTTTTACGAAAATTTGATTAAAAATTATATGTAGAGTAGAAAAAAACTACAACTGCTATTAAAATTGAATGCTCAGAATTTTGGACTTTAAAAACATTTCTATAAATTATTCTTAGTACTACTAGTATCATATTATAACATAATGCATGAAGTATTTAAATGTTGTATTTTTTATAGGTAAAAGAGATTTTTGATTCTTTAATTTAGAATTTTTAGATTTATTATTATTATTATTATTATTATTATTATTTGATTAAAACAATATAGCCGCTAAAGTATGCTTTTCTGTGGATACTGTTTCTGTGCATTATATTTTCTGTACCGTTTTTTCGTAAATCTATCTTAACTCTGGTCCCCAAGCAATATCCGAGAAGTGGCGAAACTTCACGCCACGCTTTGACTTTTTACTAGAGCTAAGAAATGAAAATAATTAATTCCCCCAACGGAAATCGAACCCGCGCGTCGCGTTTGCCGCCTGCTGTGCCATTGCGCAAAGAATGAAACATATTTTTATATTGTTTCTATAAAATTAAATATGATACAAAAAATTATTACTTATTATATTATAAAATACTTGCCAAGTGTTTCTAACGCACGGTCTAATGCGGTAGCGAGTATAGTTAATTTAGTTGAGTGGATTTGCCCTGCATTGTCATCGCTTGTTTATCGTCACACGACCGTTAATGGTATTAAACTTTAGATTATTGTATTCAGTTTCCAACAATACGAGGTTTTTGGTAAATTTGTTATTTAAAACGATAATAGTTGTTGTGAGATTGAAATTGGTCTTATTTTGTATTGTTTTCTAATGCAATAGAGTCGGGATTTGATTGATAGAAGGCGGCGGCGTAGTGGCACAGTAGGCTAGTCTTTGGGTATAAACCCGACTGTTGTGGGTTCTATAGCCAAATATTTTCATTCAACACGCTATATTTCGAAAATTGGGCCAAACGTGGGGCCCAGAATATTCTAAAATTAGGTTCCCTCTGCCTACCCTTCTATAAGCGAGTTCCGCCACTCAACATGTAGGTAGTTCCAAGTTTTAATAAAAGGTTCCCTCTGCCTACTAAAAAAGTTTTCTAACTATATAATAAAAATATAAATTGGGTACTATTTTTGGCATTATTTCTAAGACTATCATAAATGAAAAAAAAAACTTTTTATATGTGATTTATTGACAAATAATTTGGATAAGCTACTACTGCGCCAGTGGCCCAGAAGTAATTTGCTAAACTGTTTTTACTTAAAGCCTAAAACCGAATAAACATTTATCACATGGTTTTGTAACGAGGCTCCATCCGGTTGACGCCGTTTAATTTCCTTTATTATAACCTACTAATGTAGGATACTTTTTAATGGACCATTTTTTAATGTTTTTAATACTGAGAATTGAATTTATTTCGACACAAAAATGTTCTATAAGTTAATTTCAAACCATGTATTTTTTTTCATTGTTAACACTAAATACTCCTAGCTATATTACTAAACCCATATAGGGCATAAACATAGTGATAATCATTGGCAGTTTAAATGAATACCTGCAAAGACTGATTGAATGAAAAAGAAAGTAGCTTTATGCTTTTTCCCGCAGGGTTGAGAATCATTTGTACTCAATATTCGGAACTCTTAGTGTATAGTGGAAAAACCGACGCCGTGCTTTCTCTATGAGAGCGGGCAAATGAAAAAAAAAAATTAAATATAATAATAATCAAATCATTTCACTTTACCTCGACGGAAAATAAAGAGTCACTTATACGATTAAAGTAACTAATAAAAGAGAATCAAACCTATGCTCTACAATCAACACAACATAAATAGAACTACCCACAAAAGTAATATACTCACACACCCACACTCGTAGCAAATACAAAATGTAACTAACACAGATGACAATAGCTTGATATAATCTCTCAGCGCTAAGACGTTCCCGAGCTAATCCAGTATAATTAAGGCATTCAATATTAACTGTACAGTGTTCTACACTGTTATATTATGCAGTACGTTGATGAAGACTATATTTTGCTAGACTGAGGGTTTATTTTTTTTGTTTCACGCTGCATCACGTGAAAATTTCTGTATACAAATAAAATCAATATACAGGTTATCCTTATTATCTACTTGCATATTAACATGCTATCGAGGAACATACAAACTTATATTTGTACTTAGTTAATTTCAAACAAAATGAGTGTATACCTACATTCAAATCGTACATATTATGAAAATTATCCAGTAATGAGAATTTACAAATAAAGGAAAATCAAAATTCATATTTATATTATAGAATAAACCATTACAACCTTATATTTGTACTCCATTCCATACAAAATGAGCGTAAACGCACCCAAATTTAAGTTGGCGAAATATACATTTTTTTTATATAGTGATATATTTTTATATACAATTATTTGATTTTTGATTGATTTTATAACATTTCTCTTAAACCACGAACTGCAAAGCCACATTAAAGCAAATTTCCATACTTTCAATAACTGTAAAGTTTCTAACCACCACCTCACGTTAGCACAATAACACCACACGCTGTATCATTCGTTTGTAGTAAAACTTTGAAATATTAACGAATTTGAAATTGTTACGAACTAGAGTAGAGGCGTACATTGTAACGTTATATTAGAAACGAGGTTACGTTGGTAATTAATGTTGATTATCATTAGCTATCCTTTTTTGGTTCGATAGCTCGAATTACCATAATTGATTGTATTTAACCAAGTTTATAAAAGGAGGAGTGTAAACGGCTGTGTAACGGTTTACATATCCTACCTACATTACACACTATACACTAAATTCACTATATCTACCTCATAATATATGAGCTACAATGTGAAGGTAAAAAAACTTCTCTTATCGCTCTAGTAAAAAAAGTGCGGCGTTGAGTTCCGCTACTCAACGCTCAGTGTCTAGCTCTTAAAGCTTAATATATCCATCCTTATCACAACACTAAATTAGGAAAGAGAACATGAAAACAATTTTGTTAAATAAACAACGAAACAATTCTGCTGCAGTGGATGCGGCTTAAATAATAAATATAATAGCGCCCCGCGGCTCGGCCTCGCCGTGAGTAATCACATCACTCATTTATTCTTATCACTAGTGATAACACTAGACTACCCTGCTGTTACTTACACGGTTGTAGAATAGAATAGAATATTATATTGAGAATAACTGCTTAGAACAAACAAGATGAAACTGTTGAACTATATTTTAAGAATATTAAAAGGCGTGGGGAATGAAAATGTGTGAATAGTAAACGGAATGTCTTTATACTAGGTTTACTCTGCCTACCCTGCTATGCGGTATAAAACGTAAAACTAAAAAAATCTATATTTTGTTGTGTTTTTACGATAACTATAAAATTAAAAAAAACTTTTTAGTTCTGATGTTCTTCCGTTGAAACAGATTTACTATAGTAAGAAAATACCAGTAAGAGATTAGTGATAGATAGATAATTGTCTAGTAAAAATGACAATTATCTAATTGAGAGACAAAGCATTGAAAAAAAAAAATAACGACATAATAGATACTAAATTAATAACTACAAATAAAACAAAACATAATTATAATTTGAGATATCATATTTTTATATTTTCTAATTAGAACAGAAATAATTTTATCAGAAAAAGATAACGAAATACTAACACAAGTCATGCTTTCTCGTTACCAGCTTTGTCCAGGTTAATAAGAATTAATTACTGCCACTAATTAATGCTTTGGATCTGAACCAGGCCGGACTTGCCGCGTCATTGTCGTGTTATTAATTTAAATTGTCGTATATTTTTGTTTTTATTTTCATTTAAATATCTAGGATATTTATATATAAAAGAAAAATATTGTATAAATCGCTACGCACAATCCAAATTATTCAATTCACTAAGTTCCGGTGTTAAAACTTGTCACGTTTAATTGCAGAACTCAACGCTGTAAATTGATTTGGTGAATTCGCACTCACTAACATCTTATTTACAATCATTTACATTGATCTGAGAAGTATGTATTAATTTAACTATGTAACGTTACTTCCATTTCTTTTATTAAAATTACCTATAATTTACCAAAGTTTTGTCTGTAAGAGATTGCTTCAAGCAATAAGACCACCGTTGCATACGTCTTATCTATATATATAAAATCCAAAGGTCACTCACTCATCACAAAATCTCAGAAACTACATGTGCTAGGAATCTCAAATTATGCATAGGAGTTACTTATAGGACGTAGGTGCTCGCTAAGACGGGAATTTGCAATATTCGACTTCTAAGGAGCTGTTTTTGGGGTTGAAAGTTTGTATGAAACTTCGTTACTACAAATGCTAGGAGTCTCAAATTTTGCATGGACGTCACTTATAGGACGTAGGTACTCATGGAGACAGAAATTGATAATAATATAGTTCACGCAGGCGAAGCCGCGGTTGGGCCGCTAGTAAATACATATTTTTATTATTTTGAATTATTTGTATTCTTCTTTACAATAAGTAATATTCTGTGTGTTAATTAAAAATATTAGAAAAACACACAAACAGAATACCCTCAGAACACATTAAGATTATCTCCAGCTAAAGGCTTAATAAAGCTAATGGGGTATGGGGCAGGTCTGTCCGCGTGGTGCGGCGCGGCGGGTGCCGGCGTCGGCGTTAGCGTTTGTTTTTATCGGTTTGCCGCAACCGTGAAAGGCGTTGACTCGCTATGTTATTAAATCTTTATAACTTTTCCGGTCACGGTGTGCTTTAATATTATTTCTCTGTTAATTCATTTTTATAAGAGTTGAACTTTATATTTTTGGGTCTAATTATGTGAGATGTTAGAGAACTTTCAGCTTGTGCGGTTGAGGTCTTTTCGACCTCACATCCCATACATTAAAATATATAAGTCCTCATATTGACTTAATTGACGATTTCAATCTGAAACCACAGTCAAAGTGTTAATTGCAATTGCAAATCATTAAGACGTATTTCAATAAAAATCATGATTTTTTTCAATTTATTATCTTGCTATAAAATTGTGATGAATATAATATTAAGATAAGATTTTAATATACAAAATATTATTTTTATTGGATTTTTATGAGATTTATTTTCAAATATTTTATGTAAACAAAAACTGTCACCGTGCAACTCTAAAAAAGGTCGTCATGGTGCAGCGACACCTGCTGTATCTTGTAAACGCGACTCGTTCTTCTAAGATGAATGCGCCATGGGAAATGGAGTATTGTAACACTAAGTTTCCTATATCAATCCTGCTATAAAAAACCTAATTAAAAAAACACCATATGTTTTATATAATTAGAAAAACTACAGAACTATCAAAATGTTGTATGAATTACGAGAAATTGAATATATTTGTAATTCACTTTTCTGCTGTAATATAAACAAAACACAATTTAAGTATTAAACAAACAATAAACACAAAAGAAAGAGTGTGTAGCAGTAGCTTCCAAAGATCAAATAACCTAAGTTTGTTTGTACCCTTCAATAAAGTCGCGTTGAAGTGGTGTTAAAGAAAAGCGAATTTAATCCAGAAGCCATAACTTTGTAAAAAGAGCACTCTTATACAAAGGAGGCCTCTTTGCCGTGACTGCGTCAAAAAGTTTCTCCTGTCTGTTACGTACATTTAGAAATGTAAGGTGTGGATGTGGTTTAATTTTGTAGTTTTTATTTTACAGGTATTTTTAGTTATATATAGAATGTGTTAAGACACGTTTTTCATTGTTATACTGTTTATTGTTAATCGAGTTGCGGAAGCCGAATAAGCCTATAGGTTATACCTATGTAGTTCCTTTGATTTTAATAAATTTATAGCAGTTAGACTCAACTAACGCAAGAGACTATTGATTTTTGTATTATATTTAAAGTATAGTTCAATTAAAAAATAATAATTTATATCATTAAAAAAATATAATATAAAAACTTACATAATATCTAAAATTATTATATAAATTATTTTAAGCTATTAGAAAGATCAAAATGTGAAATAAATAAGCACGTTATCTATGCAACTTTAACCTTAAAAAAATAAAAAATAAATACCTCCTCCAAAAGCACGAGCCTCAAGACTGTTAGTCATTTATAAGTTTTTTCATGAAATTGAGTGCGGCGTCCCGCGGTTTAATATAACGACGATCCATTCCCAGCAATATGCCAAACTTTCACACGTCAACTTTTTGCATTTCTGGATACATCATTTTTTATTATCCACCTTTTGCCAGTAATGGCCGTATTTTGGAGTTCTTTTAATGTTTCCTTTCCTTTCCTGAGGAAACGATGTTATGAGATATAATGGTAAGGGTGTCTTGTTAATGTTTTTGATGTTTTTTTTTTTGTATAAAATTGCTGAACAATTAAATTTCATGCTATATCAGGTTTAGTTTATAAATCCTACAAATTACAGGAAATTCTTAAAAATCTAAAAGAATAAAGTGTTTTACAGCAGCTTGTTTTTTGCTTTATTCTCAACGATGTTTAATATTTATCCTCTAAAATTATAATGTTTCAAAATATTGTCAACATATTGTTTACAGCCATGATAGAATTAAGGTATAAATTTTTAAAATTCATGAAAGAAATAAACATTTCCATAGACGTAGTTATTGGATACATACGTATTTTAGAAAGTTTAAGCACTTGTTTTTTTTTATTTAATGAAACTATCATTGAGTATTTTGATTGATTACTAGGAAAGATTAAGGAGCCTAAAACATTTAAAAAAAATCTTGAGCTAAATTTATTTCATAATGAAGGTAGGCCTCTTTGACACAAATAATCCAATTAAATCGTAATTGGTTATAAAATTATAGTTAATTAACATTCCGTTCGCAATCAGTGAGCGTAGAAAGATAACTTTCAAATTAACACCTTGCGGAAAGTTAGGAGTGTTGGCAGGTGTTTTTAAAGTATGCTAATCTGAGCCCTTACCGACGCGCGGTGGGGAAGCCGGCGATACTTCTAAGTTAACTTGTATTAAACTTTACGATCTGTTTCTGTTATTAAATATTTAAAGTTGTGTTTTTATGGAGAACGGAGAAATTGGTCTCTAGTTTCTGTTTCCGTAAAATGTGTAAAAAACTGAATTGGCTACATGATAGAGATATATCCAAGACAAATGTAGCCCATTGACTAATTTCACACCAGAGACGATATGAGGGTTGATTAAAAAGCAGGGACGAATATAACATAAATTATAAATGGCTGTTCACTGCAAGAAGATAAAATAAAATCATATTTTATTGGTACCCTGTTACCAATACAAAAATAAAAGCAGAAGTGGTTAATTGGCGGAACTCAACGCCGTTTTTGAAGCGACTAGATTCGATTCATCTATCGATTCATCTATCTATATATGAAAGAGTCGTCGACCTCATAAACGTTAAAAATTTAATCTTCATTCAACCTAAGTAAAATATAAGTGAACAATTTAAATTACATAATTGTTGTTTTACTTATTCATTTATTCTGATTAATAAAGAATATTTCGCACAACAACGGTTTCATCAATTACATAATATAATAACAAAGAAAATTTGCAGTGGAGAATTACTTTGTATTTTTAATAGCATCTAATACTTATACAAGTATTTAAAATTAACAAATTAACACTCGCAACTCTAATAAGGGGCTTTATCGTGCTATTTTAGAAGTTTCAATTAAATTTGTTTATTTTAATCGTAAAATCTTGATTTTCTCGTTCTCCTAGTAATTTAGGGAAGTGCTCCCTTAGAATTTCCTTCAGTTTCCTACAATCTTCTTAATAAATAATGATTTCGATGGTCTACTCTAATTGAACTATTAGAGGGCCTTGATCTCAAAG
>HE671301.1:79839-100170 GCA_000313835.2 Heliconius melpomene melpomene | reverse complement strand
TCTCAGGGAGGCGTCGCGCCGCCGCTGCGTTCGGGGGGCACTGGGCCCTGCGCTCCCGGCGCGCCCCTCTCGCCCCCTACACCCTCTGCGCCGCCGCCCCCGCCCTCCTCCACCCGCGCCCGCCCCCGCCCCCACAAGCCACCCTCCGCGTGGCTCGGACGCGCCGGAAAATGCGTGCCAGTTTTCCCGTCTGCAATTGCCGATTGTCCGTATTGATTATGACGTCTTAATTTATATTTACGTTATTATGACTAAGGGAAGATGCGTCTCTTACGAGTAGATGTAATAAGTTTGCCTGATATCTTATTGATATAACGAACATGTTTATATTGTTGTATTATACTTAAATGTAAATTAGCTTTTGTCTTTAACATATTTCAATGGTTAAGCCGTACAAAACTTACCTACTCATAGATTACTTGCATAAACATTTTTATAGAAATACGAATATCGTAATAAAAAAATTAACTATATAATAATGACAATACATAGAAAATCTACATATATATATCTCATACCTACAGGCTATATGTAATTGAAATGTTTTAAATAACTTCATATAAATTTGAAATAGTTCAATATACGCCCTCGATATAAACATTCCAGCAAACATTAGTGGATCGAAAGTTACTTGGAAGTTCCCTTATTATATGAGGCAAAGCAAATTTTTCCGCTCGTTTGAAATACTACTACTTTACTACTAAATTAAAATAATTTGATTTTTTGTATAACTTTCAACATATTTAAAAACAGTTTTTATGAATTATATATTTAAAATAAAAGAGTTTTTATAACATTTTCAAAATATTACATATAATACGTCATTATATGTCATAATATGTCAGACTTTAATTGAGTGCCTTTTATTATTTTACACTTGTAGAGTACTAACAAAGTAATAAATGTCGTTCATTTCGTCAGACTCCGACGCTGAACACCATTCGTACTCAGAGAGGACGTTAGCTATTATAAAGCCGGAAGCTTATGAAAACGCCGAAGATATTGAAAACCATATAAAAGATAATGGTTTTATAATTCTTGCTGTTAGTATTACTCGATTTACTAGCATTATTTGATTTAGGAAGGACGCTCATATGAAATCTATAAAGTACTTACACAAATATTTGTTATTACTATATTAGAGCTCACGAATATTTAAAAATATCGAATCAATATAAATATATTTAAGAAAACTAAAAGTTTCTTAGATTCCCATTGTCAAGTATTTTAAATACATTGTATTAATATAGCTTCATAACATTTTCTTCAATATTAGACATAGGATTAAATATATACTAACTATTTCGTTTTTATTCCATATACAATTGTACTTCTTCTTTCGAGATCATAGATTTCTATCCCAACCTCTTGAAGGTTAAAGATTAATAAATCGATGCACTACTATAAAACGTACTATAAAATGTTTCCCTTTCCCTATTTCGTTAAATGCAAGAGATAAAAAGCAATTTTTATAGTGATTTTTTTTCATTGATAGTCTATTAATTCGTATTCCAGTCTCCAGCAATGTCTAGGTTCACTTCGATATATCCCTATACATACGAATGTGTGTGAATAGCCTAGTGGCCGTGGCATTGCGTAGCTATTCTGAGGTAGAGAAATACATGGGTGGGCGGGTGGTGCCTCCACGCTCGTACGGAGAAATCAAACGTTTATTATGGAATTAAATATTTATTTTTTACGTACGATCAATTTATTGTATTTAATAAAATGATTATAAAATAACTATGTAAAAAAATTAAAGAAAAAACTATTGGATCTCACTCTCTCTCTCTCTCTCTCTGTTATGTGTGTTGTTTTTTTTTTAGAAGTAATTTAGAAAATTTAGTAAATGGGCGCATAATAGTAAATTTATAGTTAAGTATAAAGTTTATATTATTTTAGTGGTTTTTCATATTACCATTGTAATATTTTTTTTCAGCTTTACTCTGTATCCTGCATATAGCAGGGTAGGCAGAGAGAGCCCAGAGTTAAGACACTCTGCTCCTCACTTTCCGCCGAATTCTGGAGGCACTGTGTGTTGAGTGGCGGAAAAATATTTTTGAGGTTGTAAATTTCGTCATATTTGTCAGCAATATTGATTTTATCGCTCAATAAATAAATTAAATAGAAAGCCAAAAGTAGAATACGAGAGCATTACGAGACTACACCAAAAACGATTGTGAAGATAATAATAATCGAATACATTTATCTACGAAATGGCTTTTTTGTCGTTCCATTAAAATGTGTCATAAAGTACAAATAGCGCTTTGAAATGACTGTTTATTAGAATTTGAATAATAAAAGGGAAGTAATGGCTGTTGTTATTGTGAAACATATATTTGCGAACATTATTATACTTTAATATTGATGTGATATTGAATATTTAGGTTAACCTTCATTAATATTTATAGGGTACCTTACTTCAAAAGGTAAAAACCCTTAAAAACGGTAAAAAAAGGATACCTTTGTTACCCGTCTGTCCGTCTGCCAAGACAATTTATCTGGAGATCGTGTGGAGGTTTCAAACAGAAGTTAATACCAAATATTTAGGTCTATGGTCCCTTGGAGCACAGATAAAATAAAGCTTCTGAGTTAACGTAATCAAAAGATACGAGCATTTAAATGCATCGTTTTTACTGCATTTTGTAGGAAATTCGCCGCGTTATGAAATTTGGCATGAAGCAACAACTTTCAATACAAACAAAGGAAAAAGGCCAAAATGTTTAAATTTATATATATTTCATAATATTTTATACATTATGAGTCCATACGCCCGCAAATTTACATTTGTCAATTAATTAATGTATGCCGCGTAATCTTGTACTTCCCTTTGACCTGTATACCTGAAGTTGGTACAGAACCAATGGGGTGAATAATTTTTTTTAATTTTCCCGCACTGCTAAGACAAAGTGCGCCGTTCGGTTCCGCCACTCAATGTCGAATGTCTCGAATACTAACAATAAGCGGACAAAGGAGTGTCGTGACATTAGATTGTTTCCGCCTACTGTTTATATCCTAATATTTCTAAGTTATATATAATATTTCATAGTTTAATTTCGAAATTCACTCGACGTTTTTGAAGATATCAAATGTGACCATACAAAGGGTTGCAATGTCCGTGACGTGGCCGGCGGCGACGTTGCTAGGCGGGGGTTGCGTATGCAAAGTAGAGTCGAGAGTGAGGGCGCGTTCGTTATCCCGCGTCGAAGCAAACCCTCGAAAATTTAGGGTTAGCACTTTGTTTGATTTTTTAAATTTTATTTAAAATAATGTAGTTTTATTAAAAATATATATTTTTTTTCTTTAAAGTATCGGCATCGGCAAAGTATTTCATTTGACATAATATCTATATGAGGTATAGTATTCTTACTATTTATTGCCTATTAAAATGAAACTTCATTTTCAATTCATTTCCTCCAATTAATGAATGCTTTTCTTTTTTTTAATAAAGTATTTTTTATATTCAATTTCATTTATTCTTTCATTAATTCATGCAATATAACTTTTAATATCAATTTTATATCACCCCTGCTGATGTTATATCTCGAACGCCCCAGCTTCGTGTGGTCACTGCTGCTATCTATGGCTTCCATATATAAAAAAGTAATTACATATTCCTATTGACGTTTCGAGTGGGGTTGTCCACGACAAGTTCACATATTAATTACAAATTTCTATTCAAAAAATAGGGACCCCGATATGTCAATGTTATACCCAAAAATACTGTTATTTTTAAATAGTAAATTAAAAAAAAAAAAAACTAGTTTTGGTTCTATTACGTTTATCTTTTATGTACAAACTCAGATGCGTTACGATTTTTGTATAAGTATTAATATAAATTATAAAAACTATAACTAGAGAGAGATTCTCCTACTCTACTATAATAATAAAATGTTACATATGTACAGCTATATAAATAAAATAGGGTTAATCTATTTAATACTATATATTTTTGAAATATGGAATTATAATTAATTGTAAAAAGCGTATTCACGGGAATTGCGTGACTTATCTCAGCATATCTATTATTTGTAGCTTATTTCTAGGAGCACGAGATCGATATAAGCATTGGACGTAGTGAGTCATTAGGTAAGCTTACAAGTAGTTTATTGCGATATAACACGATAGGTGCGTCATAAAATTTGTATTGCCTGTGGTTATTTGGCCTCGTTCTGTAATAAGCTTAATAAATGTGTATTTTATCACATTTATTGAACTAAACTTATATATTCTAGGTAATAGAGACGCAAACGCGGGTGCGCTCGCTTAGACTTATTTTTATGTTATAGCCAAAGAATATATATTTTTTATATATATAATATATATTTTTTAAATAGTTTTTTTTTATAAAAGCATAAATAAACTTACATTCACTTTTATAATATTAGTATAATATGTATGTTCATACATTTTTGATATTTTTATAATTTTCACTTTTTCACAATAAATTCATCATAACTCTCCAGTAGTACATAATTGTGCTTTTTTATCTATTTTGTATTTAAAGCACACCCAACAGACAGTATCTATTAAAAATTGAAGGAAAGTGGCCAAAGGAGTGTCGTAACACTATATTTTCCTTTAGCTACTTATGCTGCTCAATACGACAGCTACGAAAAATAAATAAAAGATCTTTTCTTTTCAGTCAGTACCTACCTATTACTAAAAATTAAATCTTCTACGTACAATTTACGAAGCTTAAGCTGAGCTTTGCATTTGTGTGAGTTTGTCACTGGCTACTAAAAGTACACGCAAACACATTTTTTTTTTCAAGTTATTGGTGACATATTTTTTTTCATTCATATAGTGTGATAGTGGCAACTTTATCTTTTTCATTTTTAGTAAATATATGACGACTCAAAATAAAATATCTAGAATTAAATATATGACGCTGCTATCGGAACAAGAGAGGTAGACCGGTTGTCAAAAAGATAAATAAGTGGTTTTAGACCAAGCAAGTGATGCGCCGCGCTTGACGATGTCACACCTACACTATATATGAACACTCACACAAATACAAAGCTCAGCTTAGACATCGTGGTCTGTACATGTACATATGTGTGACTACCCTTAGAGACGTGAGGTTCTTCTAACGCCGGAGCAAGCTGCTGAGCTATATAGAGGACACTATGGAAGACAGCATTTCCCTCATCTCGTGGCGCACATGTCGAGCGGGCCTATTATAGCGTTAGTTCTGGCTGCAAGAAATTGCATACAAAAATGGCGTACTTTGATGGGTCCAGCGAGGTAATTACAAAGTAACATAATATAATGTCTTCGTATTGATTGACAAATTAAACGAATTAATTACTAATGATTTTAGTCTCAAACAAAAGAATCAGAGTCAATGTCAATCAGTGGAAGTCGTTTAATTTATAAAATAAATTATTAAAAATGTATTTGCACCTATTTTTTATTATTTCTCCCATTATTCTATTATAGTTAATTATCCCATTATTTATTTATATAGTTAAAAGCCTTATGAATCCATCGCCACCTGAGAATTGTTTATTTTAATATATAATTAAATTTACTTTACATTTCTCTGAGCTTTAGATTGTCTTTGCGTATTTCACAATGTGCAACAAATGCGTGAAGATAAAATAATTGATGAATATAATTATACAAATTTGATTGTCACGTACAACATAGAGTAGTGGAAGCTCAAGCGTACTGGCCGGACAGCCTGCGAGCGAGCTACGGGCGACGCACGAACTACAGCGAGTACTTTAACGCTTTGCACGGGAGCGAGAATCACGCGGAAGCCTTGCGAGAAATTCATTTTTTCTTTCCAAATAGTACGTTGATAATTTTTATATATATTTATTTACACTTTTATACAATTACTGGTCTTTAACATTCTTGAATGGAATACAATCAATATTTTATTATATTTATATAGCAAATATTTTTTATGGTTTAAAAATTAGATAAATATATATTATATTATATAATTTAAAATAGAAAATTATTTAGAAAATAGATAATACATACATATATTACATATTTTTCTGTATTTAATTAAATATTTTGGATAATATTAGTCATTTCTCTAGGGTATATCTATGTATAGTTTATGCATGTTGAACTAAAATCAAAAGGGTGAGGGATAACGGATAACCCCCCTAAGCATTTACACTGTAAATCTTTGAATTTTAATATGCCCCTGCTACAAACATGTGACGCTATTTAAAATTTCTTATAGGTACCTTACATATAAGAATATATTTCATTACTTTTACAAGTACTTGCATTATACATATTTATAATATATCTAGATAGTAGTTAAAACGAACAGTATAGAGAAGTTTGTTTCATCCATTTTCATGTAAGATTACCTATAAATAAGATTAGGTGGCAAAATAACTAAATCGAGTAAATAATTAATTAACATTTTACAGTGATAGTGGGACCGATGCTCCGTCAATGGCAAATTGGCGACTATATACAAAAGCACGTAGCGCCTACGCTCTCGCCAGCACTCACCGCCCTGGCTCACGAACGACCGGCGGAACCGCTATTGTGGCTTGCTGATTACTTAAAACGTCACAATCCCAACGAACCCCAATTAGCTCCTCAGCTCCAGGAATTGAGAGATGAAGAAAAATGTCATACCCCATCGCCCTCACACTGATAAAAAAACGCTTTTAAGGGAAATAAGTAGTTATCTGATTCCCTTCAATTTTTATAAATATCGTTCATCAAATTTATAGAAATAAAAGAATATTCTATATTTTTTATCCATATAATATCAGCTTTTAAAATAGATTTATAGCAAGTCTACATTTATAACAATGTCACATATATGTATTAATGTAACTAATCGTAGACATTGTATAGTTCAATTTTTAATTTTTTTGCAGAACTCGTGTATTTTGTGAACAACCGAATACATCCAAGTATTTTTCGGTACAGTTACAAAAGAAATTATAAGGCAAAAAAATATCATTTGAATACTGCTTGATGACAATTTCATTAAAAATAGTAAGTCATTCAGCATTTGTGTATTTACAGCCTATCTCTAGGCGATAATAAACAGGTTTATATACAAAAAAGTATGTTTAATTCATTACCAAAATGGTGCTATTCATTTTTTATCTTTTGTATGTATTTTCCCTACTTGGGAATCACAAAGAGCAATTTAAAATTTATATTTTTATTTAAATATATAACAACATTCAGGTAAAGGTATTTGAAAATAAAACAACAATTCCCCAATTTTATTTATTAGTTACAAAAGTATTTCTATCACAGGCTAACATGTAAGAATAGTGTATAAACATTTTTTTTTACTTATTATGATAATCATAGTTCAAGTATAATGAATGAATATGGAAAAAAACAGTTGTAAATCAACAGTCAGTCATTTAATAAGCGAAAAAAATTAGAACGAGTGAAATCGTAAACTACGTATTTTATTAAAAAAATAAAGAAGCCTTAATTAGTCACAAAATTATTTTTAATTTATAATGAAACAAAATTTTAAAAATAAAAAGATATCATATTTATTTATGAGTAACCACATAGGGGTGCAAGACTTATTAATTAAAACAATTTTAACTTAAAATAATTACAAATGAAAAAAATATACTATAATCTAATAAGTGAAAGGAAAAACATTTGGTAAAAATCATGGCTTAACTAATGAAGAGATTACGAATAAAATTGCTTAATGACGCAGCGATACCTGTAAAAAAAGTATAAATGTAATTCTATTTTTAATTTAATTCGAGCATATCTATTATTAGATTATACCACTCTCGTCGACACTATCACTATTCTATTCACGACTTGTCGACTGCATACTACATACAAGTGTAAGTAATAGCTGAGTGAGCTCTATATACATATAATACATACGTACCAGCACTCAGGGCGCCCCCATGCGCACCGTGGCGGCGTCAGTGACGGAGCACAGGCCTATCTTCTTGCAGACGTCCTTGGTGCCGAACTCCTCTATCAGGTGGATCACTCCCTCGCCATATATCTCGAGCATTGTGTGACACTGTATTTGTATCAAATAAACTTGTAAAAATGTGTGTACAATTTTTTTTATAAAGTGACACTTTTTCAACAATGAAATTCAGTTAATTTCATATTTCATTTCATAGTCACAATGAATGCACGCAATGATTGTGGTATTGTTAAACAAAATATCAATAACAAAATATATTCCTTCCAACCTATAATTTATATTATAGGCATTATATTATCTCTCTTAATACATTAGAAAGATAAATAAAATAATAAAAAGAAATATATATAAATGGTTACCCGATTGTAGTATTTAGAGGGCAAAGCTGAGCATGCTTTTTCTACGATATGCACAATATTTCTGTCGACTTTGTCATTGTTGAGCACTTTCTTAAGAGCCATCACTACCGTCTCGCATACAGCGCAGTCCAAAATCTCTTCTGCTGAGAAAAAATAATTTCAATTATAATAATAATATCATTAATTAATTAATGACAGAAGTTGTAGCCCAGAGGCGCAAGTGCGTGACTATAAACGCGACTCATTGTGGGTTCAATCCCCACTCGAGGAAATAAAATATTGATATTTTTATTTCTTCGCTCCGGCGTCGAACCTTGCAGAATTTGGCGGAAAATGGAAACGGAATGTGTTAACTATAGGTCCCCTTTGCCTAACCTACTGCGTGCGGGAAAAGGCGTGAAGCTAAAACATAATGAACCTTTAAGAGTGTCCAAGGTAGCGCCACACAGTTTAAGTTCGCGGCACACCTCGTCGGGGTTGAGCTCTTGGGCTAGCAGGCTGATGACGAGGTCCGAGTACTTTTCTACGAACTGGTCGCAGTCGGGGCGTACCGACTTCGGCATGTGTTTACATACGCCGTGCACGATTTTTTTGATTTCGTCCTGTAATTTAAAGTTATATTTATTTTATCTGATTCATATAAGTATAGTTAATTTCAGCACAACACTAGCTTTCAACTTTTTGTTGGGAAAATGAGAAACGGGAGATGGAGTATCTTTAACACTAGGTTCCCTCTGCCTACCATAAAAAACAAAAGTATACTTACATCATTATGTTTATCCTTGATTTGGTCATCGATCTCCTTGAGTACAAACTCGCATATGACGCAAATAGTTTTCTGCTTTATATTAACCGAGCGGCCATTGACTGTATCGTCTGGGATCTCGTTTGTAGCTACAACAAGAGATTTTATAAACAAATGTTATGGCCAATCGAAAACTAGAGTCAGTCATTTGTAAAAAAGTTTAAATATAATATTATGGGGAAATTTAATTTGAAACAATTTAATTTATCTCAAGCAAGCAAGCCGTAATGTGTATAGCATTATCACATTAAATTACACAAGATTGACGTGACTTCAAATCACGTGTAAATACCAAAATTTTAAAAAAAATAACAAAAAAATATAAGTTATACCTATGTCACCGTCACCATTTTCCAACATAGACTTAGGTAGCATCGGTCGCCGTCTGTTATTCCTGTCGCCCCTCAATATTGGACTGTTGTGGAACTTATCTATGGACGAGTGGCTTACGGTATGCAGATTGATTTTCTCAGTACCAAGAGACAGCGGATCAGTGTGTTTTTTATCGTCCTTGCAAAGTTTAAGGTATACACAAATTTCCTGAGCGTTGAGGTCGGCTACCAGCATTTCTACCAATTGGTTGGTATAAGTGTCCACGAAGTCGACGCATTCAGTACGCAATTTGGCGGATAGGTGGTTGCATAGCCCGTCTAATGCTTTACGGATACTATCCTGTGTAGAACATTTCTGATTATATATTAACTCTTATTGGGTAAAATATTAATAATTTATAAGTTAGTTTATTATAAATTTTAGAAAAGAACAAAATCCACAAACAATCTAAGGTTACCAGTCGTAGCTCAGGGGGCAGGGTACTGCGACTGTAAACGCGACTGGGGTTCGATTCCCACTCGAGAAAATTAAATATTTAAATTTATATTTTCATTTATTTGCTCTGGTGTCGAGGCAAAGCGCGGCGTTAAATTCCGCCAATCAACACGCAATGCCTGTTGAATTCGGCGGAAAGTGGAGCTTGGAGTTTTGTTTTATTCTTACAACCCTTTTATAGTTATTTTTATTTAAATACGTACTAAATCGTGAACATAAATAAAATTAATAAGATATATACAATACCTCACTACGATTATTCTTTAGCATGGTTTCAAGTTGCTCTACAGCAAACAGACAGAGAGGACAGTTGGACTTCTCTGCGTTTATATCAACACGACGTACCTCCTCGGTTTTAGGACACAAGCCTAGAGCTGGACATACCTGATGACAACATTTTATATTTATATAAGTATTACGAAATCAATTTCTAAATACTTTTGTATATGTAAGTTATATGTACCCTTAATAACGATTTATTACTCAAATACTTAATTACTGATTCAAAATATTTTTTCAATTTTCAAAATTTAGGAGGATAAGAGAGAAATTAAGTAACATGTATTAAAACGTTAGCAGCGTCCAGTGGAATGAAATAAAAAAAAAGACATAGTTTTAGACTAAATATCAATAATTAACTTAAGTAAAAAACAATGTGACAATTCTTATGTTATAATAACCAATTCACACCCACTTCATGAGGAACTGGATTGGAATTTGATACGTAAAAATATGAGTTTAGAGTTTCATTCAACTCTATAAATGAGAATGTGTGAATGTGAGACTCACGCTGGCCGGGTCTATCTCCTGCACGAGCAGCGCGATGACGGCGGGTCCGTACTGCGACACGAACTGGCGGCACTCGTCGTCGATGGACGCGGGCAACACGTCGCACGCCTCCTCCACCGCCTTCTTGATGGCCTCCTGATAACACAAATATTCACATATGATCTTGTACAGTACGGTTGACAAGTCGTTGCTTGCCTGAAGTTCGCTGTAGATGGCTGCGAAGACTTGATTTTAAGATTTTTCTTACTTTTGATTATTTTCTTCCCCAAACCGTACTACACAAAAGATCAGAAAAACTAAATTAAGACTTGACGATCGCAGTGTACTAGGAAAGCATGTATAACGAGGAGCTCACCTCAGTCTTGTCGTCGCTGAGCTCCACCTGTATATAATGCAGGAAGTACTGGCAGAAGGAGCAGACGGCGTCGGAGCGCGGCGCCGACACGAACATCCTCTCTATGGGCAACGCGGGGACCTGGCTCGCTTCAGTGCCCAATATTTGTACGTTCTCATGTTTTTTTGCTTGGGTGTTCTGAAAATAAAAATCAAATTTTATAAATGCTGATTACGAACTTATTTAAAAATATTTGTTTAAGCTTAAAATTACTGATGAGACTGAGATCTTTTTTCTTTATTGGTTTTAAACGCTTTTTAGAGAATCATATTTTCCCCAATGCACTGTTTTCTTTACCTTTACTTAGTTATAATTTAATTAATGTACCTCTGTAATGTAGCTATTGGCTTCGTCTTGACCAATGAGTTCCGTTGACATTTTAACAGCCTTCAAAGCCAACTCCTTAGGGATGAGAGGTGCAATGGTTACTTCAGTTTTGTTAGTACAGATTCCAATCAAACTGCATAATTCTGCACCTTTTAATTCCGATACTAGGAAGTTATAGATTGTTGAAGAATATTGCTCAACGAGATGGAGACATTCGGATTTGAATTCGCCCGTTTGCTTGCATAAACCTATTAGATATAAAATAATTATTAATGTATAATTTCAGCATAAACTTAGATGATAAGATAATTTCTTGTTTCCTGCGGCTTCATTTCCAACATTAAATGGAAATAATAAAAATAAGTCTTCTATGGCACATGATATATTCTAAGTGCCCAAGGTAACAAGTAAGCCGTTTTGATTAAAGAGATAGAAGTAAATGTTAAACGTAAACGTTTGAAGTATATGAAAAAAAGGTAACATTAAGCAAACTTACCAACGAGTATTTTGTGAAACTCTAATTCCGTCGTATTCGCTACTAGCGTGTCGCGCAAATGTTGGATAACTTGTTCGCAGAATTCACATGGAATATCACTAAATGGTAAAAAAAACATGTTTTAGCTTCATGCTTTTATCCCGCATATAGCAGGATAAGCAGGGTAACTCACGTAAGTACTATTTTGAGAAATTGCGTGTTGCGTGATGGAACTTGAAGACGAGCTTTGTCTTCTTACCAGAGAGGAAACGATAATAATTATTCCTGAGTGGGCATCGAACCCACAATTGTCACGCTCATAGACACTTTACCGCTGCATCACGACGGCCTTAAAATATTTTTAGTTAAAGACATGAAACTATCTTTTTTTTTTCTTAACTTGCTATCTTAATTGAGCAAGTTATTTGACGATCATAAAACCAGCAACAGTTTTGTGTTCAAGTCCATTTAGACACCAAACGACAGAAGTGTGAGTACCATAAAAATCAGGACTTTATGGCAGAGAGGTACAGTTTGGGCAAAGAGTGGAGAACGGAGTTTATTGACACTGGGTTCTCTCTGCCTACCTCTGTATTATGTACAAGGATTGATATAATTTTAATTTATTAAATATTTCAACGTTTTTGTCCTTGCATATCAATATTTAAATAACTTTTCCTGCTTGGTAGGTTTTAATCTTCTGATTAATATATTTATTTAAAATATTTTTTGATTATAGTTTTTTATATTAATAATAATTAATATAATCATTTATTTAGTTATTTTTCTATGCCTACTTAATATCCCTTGCCGGTTTTTAGAATACATTTATTACTTACTCAGAAGCTTTTAGATCCTTAGTTTCATCAACAAATGTGTACAAATTGTGCGAATGGTAGAGATAGTTGCATTGTCCATTGATGTGGCAAATGGACTGCGGGGTCAGATCCTTCTTCAAAGCAGCTACTATGTTCTCATAGTACTTGAATACTAGCATGGAACAAGAATCAGAGAAAGATCCCACTTTTTGACAAGCCTGAAATAAGCAACATTAATATATAATTTTAATTTGATTTCATTGTTTAAATGTAAACATGGCGGTTATAGGGTCAATTTCCGCTCTTAGGTATTAATTATTGTCACTTTCTCGCTCTGGTAAGAATACAAAGCGCGGCGTTGGGTTCAGTCACTCAATACGCAATGTCGTACTAGGTTCCTTTTGACTATTCCGTTATATGACGGATGCAGCGTGAAGTTAAAAAAAATACTTTAATACCTGAAGTAATCCAACAAGGAAGTCCTCGTAGCTCGTCGCGTCAAAGCGTTTTCTGACAATGCCGACGGATCTTTGGCAATTCGAGCAACCCTCTCTACGTTTTAGAGCTCCATTCTGAAATTGAATGTGCAAAAGTAACAAAACATAACATAACAAGGGTTTCCTCATCCTAAATACAATCTATTCTGAATATTAAAGAAAACATTTGAAATTCTTGAAAAAAATTAATGAAGGTTTTTGGAAACTGTCCAAGTGTTTTGACCACTAAGATATGTTCTCATCAAGCTACGTCGAAAATCTTACATATATTTTTTTAAAACTTATTAGTTCGAAGGGTTTGTTCATAACTTTGTACTATGTTCAAATAATAAACCTTCTTAGTAATGTAATTAAATGGACCCAGTTTCAATGTCTCCATAAAGAAAATTTACACAATTTATGAATAAATAAAGTTCTATTATAATACAATCATTAAGACTATTAGGTATTTTAATCTTAAGCTTAGTTTATACAGATAGTTCCAAAAATTATCTTTTAAGGGCAATTTTACTAGTTTACTATTTTGCATTTATATGTTTATTATGCCTTAAAAAAACACTCACGTAATCCACAAGGAGGTTGTCAATTTTAGCGTTATTGCATAGTCCAGCGACGGAGCATACAGCTGTCGGGTCCATTTCAGAAGACAATGTCTCTACTAATTCGGGCACAAAGTCGTCCGCCAGCTTAATACATTCCTTTGTAACTATCTTGATGGGAATCAATTTGCATTCTCCCTCGAAAACTTCTTTTAACTCTTCCTGTTGATTGAAATATTTATTTTTAGCTATAAATATTATAATTTAAACTTTTTTGTGCTAAACATGTTTAACATTTAAAAATGGTAGTATTTACAGTCCTACTGTTTGTATGTGCCTAAATATTTATAACGGACATGTTTATCATTAATTTCATTTGTAATAAATAATATTAATTTATAAATCTTTTATTTCTCAGTCATCTAGTCCAAAACAAATGCCATATATGAGTTTTTATATGTGAGACAAAGCATATTAAATCTTTATAATCATTATAATTTGTTTGTTGAGGCGTTGATTTCTGCCACTCAATACGCAATACCTCCAGAATTCGGCAGAAAGTGGGGAACGGAGTGTCTTAACACTAGATTCCCTCTGCCTACCCTGCTGTGTGCGGGATACAGCGTGAGGCTTATTTTATTTTATTTTTATTTTTATAATTTTAGTTTATAAAATTATAATGATTTAATTAGAGGGCTGACGTTTTCTTATCATTGTTGTAACGTCCATAACAATAACAAAATATTGTATTATAGATAATATGTATAGAAAGCTATAACTCCAAGTAAATTATAAAGTAATAAATAAATATAATTAACTTAATACGATTTTCTGTAGGTATTTCATCGGTCATTGCCTTAAATCAATCAGTTGAAATAATCATTAATTAATAAAAACATTACTAATAAAAATTTAAACATTGCTAATATAAACGTATTATCTATATATATAAAATCGAAAGGTCACTCACTCATCACGAAATCTTAGAAACTACAAATGCTAGGAGTCTCAAATTTTGCATAGGAATTACTTATAGGACGTAGGTGCTCGCTAAGACGGGAATTTGCAATATTCGACTTCTAAGGGGTTGTTTTTGGGGTCGAAAGTTTGTATGAAACTTCGTTATACTACAAATGCTAGGAATCTCAAATTTTTGCAAAGACGTCACTAGGACGTAGTCATGGAGACAGAAATTAATAATAACATAGTTTACGCGGGTGTAACCGCGAGCGGGCCGCTAGTTATAAATATAATTATTCTGCGCATGACAGGGTATATAGAGTGAACCTGGGAACCTAATGTTGATACTCCCTTCCCTATTTTCCGCCAAATTCTTGAGGCATTGCGTGTTGAGTGGTGGAACACAACGCCGCGCTTTGCCTTACCAGAGTGAGGAAATGAAAATATTAACGAAAATAAAATAATTTTGTAATTATTGTAATTATTTATATATTAAAAAAATCGAAATAAAAATATTCTTTAATCAATTAGGCCGTTACAAGCACTTTAAAATCGTCAAGTTACATAGATATGTCAGTAGTGTCAGTCCTACAGGAAGCTATCACCGACTCGGAAGGCAGTTCCGGTGAAAAGAGCCGGCAAGAAACTCAGTTACTCTTTTCAAAATATAATTTACAATAGATATAAAAATATTCGAAAATAATGATGAAACATAATAATGATGTACTTGTATTAAATGAATAAAAAATGAAATAAATAAAATATTTCAAAAACCATCACAGAAATTGAATATAGACCCCAATTTTATTGGAAGAAAATAACTTGCACGGATCATCATGACCTAGCCTTTTCAAGTAATTCAATAAAAAAAATGCTGTCTACCGCAATTGAGGATATTTGATATTAAAATACATAACTATATTTTGCTTGGAGGTTTCCTTTTCGTTATTGTTATATTATTACAGTATATTCTACATAAAATATATGCAGAATACATTTTTCATTATTGTTATATCATAATACATATGTAGAATATACTATTATGATATAACAATAACGAAAAGGAAACTTCCAAGCAAAATATAATATTTCTCACCGAATGGCAATAACGAAAATAATTATTATATTTGTAAGTAATACGTATATTTAAACATAATAGAGGAGCTGTTTAGGCGTACAATATGCGAAATCATAGCAACGTGTATGTGACTTTACAAATATAATAGAACTGTATAATGTCAAACATATGGTAGTGTCTGTTATATTAAGAGATAGACGTTGTGCCCCTACGCCATTACGGTCTCAAATAGAAAAAATATAGGTAATAAGACCGTGGTAAACAATCACCTGTGTTTCGTTACTCTGGAGCTGATCCCGGGCCTGTTTCACCATGTCCTTGCAAATCTTGCAAATGCCGTCATCGTCTTGTGGGAACGTCATTTTGGACCAGACGCGTTGCACACAATGATGGGTCATTTTGCATTCGCGGCCAGTGCTGTTTAAAAACATTAATTTTATTTTACTCGACAAATTATTGAAAAAAAAACAGTATTCTATCTCCATATATATTGCTTCGCTGTCATTATGAAGATCCAGATTAAAAAATTAGCAACACTATAAACAATATATATATATATACATAACATATACAGGGTGGAAGTGTCAGCGAACCATTTACGGAAACACCATATATATAGGTCAAACTTTGACTTGTTTCTTAAATTCCAAATATTTTTATTTTTTTATTATTATATGCGTTTGTTGTGCACGATTAAAATAATGGCCACTTACAACTTCATTTTCGGAGATTAAAAAATAAAAAAGACCCCTTTTCCCCATTTGCGTAGGGAAAAATCTTCTCTTAATGCTCCCCTATATTTCCCAAGGAGAATAAAATAATTAATATAGAGAAAAGACACTATTATTTACGGGCCCAAATTTCAATAACCAATCAATGGTAGAATGTTTAAAATTCTAAATTGCCATAAAATTATATTTAAAATGTTGAATGAATTCTGTCCAGTTTCTTTCGATACGGTAGAGTAGTTTCATTTTAAATATCCGTTTAAAATGAAAGCGTGATGCAGCAACATTGTAATTTTATAGCATTGCGTTACGTTAATATCGTAACGATTCTCTATCTTTCCTATATATTTATTTGTAAAAATGTTGTAGGAAGAAAACTAAATAAAATATTTATTTTTCTTCTAAGTAATTTTAGTCGCAGGGCAGTGAGACTGCCTGTTTGATTGTAAACGGGATTCGATTCCCACTCAAGAGTAATGAAGTTTTGTCAATTCCTCGCTTTTATATCAAAACATTACACGTCGTTGAGTTCAACGACCCAACACGGGATTTTGGGCGATGCGTGGTTAACGGAGTGTCTTAACATTAATTTCCCTCTGCCTTCCCTGCTATAGGAGCGTGAAGCTAAAAAAATTCATAATTACCTAAAATTGCTGCACCAATAAGAAGGTCCCCAGGTACATTTTGTAGCTCCCAATAGATGTGCTGAAAATAGATCAATAACATTAATGGAAAAGAAGAAATATTCTTTAATGGAAGGAAAATTAATATTTCTATCCCAACCTATCCTGTAATAGCGAATTAAGTGTATATGAACGTTACTAGAAAATAAAGTATGTGTTGTTTTTCAGAATACTGCTTGTTAATGTTAAAGGACATAAAATTTTAACAATATATAATAATATAAACTGCTATATTTAAATATATACGTACGCTTTTGTTTGGTAGGTTCTTCAGTCTTCTTTTTCTGTTAACAAAAAAAATATTGTATTAAATAAAAATTAGAACATAATCTTTATAATCTATATTATTGTAAAGAATGACAAATGTTTATGAAATTAAAACGTTAAGTATCTTTTTATAGGTAATAATACGAATGTTTTTTTTTTCATTCCTCCTAGTAAAAATAGAACCCACAACCATCATGTTTACAGTCAGAAGCTGTTTCATTGCGTTTCAATAGCCCCTTTATTACTTTTTTTTCGATTCGATTAATAATACGTTTTAACTTACCGAGATCAAACGATCAACTTTAGGGTTGTTACACATGCCGATTATCTTGCACATGGTCTCAGGAGTAGTATCGGATTGGAGGACATGGCTCATATACTGTTGTAGTTCCGCCGTGTTCTCCTTGCACATGGCGGTGATGGCCGGCGACGGCACATCGCGGCAAGCGGAGCTTACACGAGTTCCTAAATATTCCTGTATGAAAATAGATACTTAATTAGCACCCAAACAACAAAACCTATACGATAAATTCACAAACTTAACATGTAAACAAGTACTTTATGATTATTCTCTCTATTCTTATATTGCATATAACGAAGAAGAAACTAGTGTTATGACACTCTGTTGACTGGTGAAACGCAACGCTACGTTTTGACAGAGTGAGAAAATGAATATAATTCATTCCCACAAGAGAAAATCGAACCCACAACCAAATAGCTGTCCCACATTACAGTAGTACATTTATAAAATTGTATGTTCTAAGAATTTATTATTCAATGAATTCTTGTCTATAAAACTGACTGAACGACTGTAGGTACTGCAATACTGTAAGCACAAGTCAAATCAAACAAATGTAACATCAACATCACTATTATGAGTTACGATATGACAGACGAGTAAAGGAAAAACATAAGTACAAATTACTTAGACAATTTGAAGTTTAATTATTTAATAAAGACTTTTTTCTAATTTGAATATAACACACTATTATTAACACTTATAATGAAGTGTTAATTTACATAAGCCAAAGTTTACATAAATGTAGTTGTTGTTCTTCATTAATTTGATATAATAAATTAAATTAGATCATCAATACAGAAACCGTACAAGCAAAGGTTAGACAAACCTCTTAGGTTAAAATATATATTTACTGTTAAAACTTTTATTGTTTTTTTTTATTTTAAGTGTAACCTCAAACCTGCCTAACTAATTAATGCTAATAAATGCCTATAATTACGTATGGAACTCCATAACTCAGAAGTTAGAGTAGAAACTTGTGTATCATAACATTTCTATAAGCTAAATAAAAAAGTTATTTAATATAAAAGCTCCAAAATGGCTTTATCTTGTTTTAAATATGCAGGAAGAACACGCTTCTTATCACTAACACAGATTACATTGTAAATATTTGTCGTGTTGAACCGACACTACTGATAAAATTTAAATTTTTACCAAAACAAAAAAAACGAAAATGCTAAAACAATACAATCGAATTGATAACCTCCTTTTCTTACAGAAGTCGGTTAAAAACTGGGTAGGTACAGTACTAACTAAAGGTTCACTATGTGATAATGACATCGACCTTAAATTATAATAAAGGTGTATGTACTTAGTAGTTATATAAAAATTACAATCGGTTTATTAACGAATATATCCCGTATTGGATTAACTATTTTTAATTTGTTTTAACTTCATCCTGTATCCCACTCACAGGTAGGCAGAGGGGACCTAAAATTAAGACACTGTGTTCCTCATTTTCCGCCGAATTCTAGAGACATTGTGTGTTGAGTGGCGAAAATTGGTTATTTGCTTTGACAGCAGGGCGAAGAAATTAAAATATTAAATATTTCATTTCCTCGAGTGGGAATCGAACCCACAACCAAACGCGTTTATATTCACTTGTAATCCTGAGCTACGACTGGCCTCATTGGATTAACTCTTATTACCATAAAATATAAATGGACAATTAAAGTCCTAACCTATGTAACTTTACATACAAAATTAATAGGTAAATTAAAAAACATCTTACATCATTAATCATATCCTTGACATCCTTAAGTTGTCTGAACAGACGGACGATCTTGTCGGACACCTCGTTGGATTTGAGTTCGACTCGTTCCTGTTCCCATACTGTACCGATGCAGTGCTGCACTGCGCCGCAGTCTGCTGCCCGCCTGTATTCATTAAATTGATATTTTTATTAAAGACAGGAGAAGAAGAAGTAGAACGTATACGGGCGAAGCCGCTAGTGGGACGAGCACTAGCGGCTTCGTCGGTATACCTTCTATAATTCTTTTATTATGTTGCATTCCAAGAGATTGATTATGTAATTTATATATTCAATCATGAATAATTTGTTTTTATATTTCTCAGAAACAGCAGCAGTGGGTAGATTGAGAGGATATCAACGGTGGCAAGGGCGCCCCCTGTATGACTCGAGCCTAGACTGAGGAATGTATCCAATCGTGAAACTATCCAAACGCGAACTCGAATGGGGATCGAACCCAGTATCCACAATTATCACGGATTCAAACAGTCAGTCTCTCTTAATACTGTCACGAGCTCCACATAGATATCTATACTAATATAATAAAGCGGAAAAGTTTGTTTGTTTGTTTGTTTGTTTGAACGCTAAGATCTCTGGATCTACTGGATCGATTTACGTTGTTTTTGTTTTGTATGAAAGCTGCATTCTTCAGAAGTGCTATAGGCTATATAATATTATATTACACATATATACTAATAAATTAAAATACTTTCTAATTTGACATGCAATTTATTCTGCCATGTTAATAACAACCGTCGTCGCTACGCGACCGCGTTCGTTACCGCGTCATTTTGATATTCATCCTTATGAAAATAAATAAT
>HE671301.1:63312-79739 GCA_000313835.2 Heliconius melpomene melpomene | reverse complement strand
CCTGCCTAACTAATTAATAGCTTAATAAATGCCTATAATTACGTATGGAACTCCATAACTCAGAAGTTAGAGTAGAAACTTGTGTATCATAACATTTCTATAAGCTAAATAAAAAAGTTATTTAATATAAAAGCTCCAAAATGGCTTTATCTTGTTTTAAATATGCAGGAAGAACACGCTTCTTATCACTAACACAGATTACACTGTAAATATTTGTCGTGTTGAACCGACACTACTGATAAAATTTAAATTTTTACCAAAACAAAAAAAAATGAAAATGCTAAAACAATACAATCGAATTGATAACCTCCTTTTCTTACAGAAGTCGGTTAAAAACTAGGTAGGTACAGTACTAACTAAAGGTTTACTATGTGATGATGACATCGACCTTAAATCATAATAAAGATGTATGAACTTTGTAGTTGTATAAAAATTACAATCGGTTTATTAACGAATATATCCCGTATTGGATTAACTATTTTTAATTTGTTTTAACTTCATCCTGTATCCCACTCACAGGTAGGCAGAGGGAACCTAAAATTAAGACATTGTGTCCCCCATTTTCCGCCAAATTCTGGAGACATTGTGTGTTGAGTGGCGAAAATTGGTTATTTGCTTTGACAGCAGAGCGAAGAAATTAAAATATTAAATATTTCATTTCCTCGAGTGGGAATCGAACCCACAACCAATCGCGTTTATATTATATACTTGTAATCCTGAGCTACGACTGGCCTCATTGGATTAACTCTTATTACCATAAAATATAAATGGACAATTAAAGTCCTAACCTATGTAACTTTACATACAAAATTAATAGGTAAATTAAAAAACATCTTACATCATTAATCATATCCTTAACATCCTTAAGTTGTCTGAACAGACGGACGATCTTGTCGGACACATCGTTGGATTTGAGTTCGACTCGTTCCTGTTCCCATACTGTACCGATGCAGTGCTGCACTGCGCCGCAGTCTGCAGCCCGCCTGTATTCATTAAATTGATATTTTTATTAAAGAGGAGAAGAAGAAGTAGAAGGTAGGTATACGGGCGAAGCCGTAGCCGTGTACCTTCTATAAGTCTTGTATTATGCTGCTATTATCCAAAAGAATGATTATATAATTTATATATTCAATCATGAATAATTTGTTTTTGTAATTCTCAGAAACAGCAAGTAGTGGGTATAGAGGATATCAACGGTGGCAAGAGCGCCCCCGGAATGAATCGAGCCTAGACTGAGGAATGTATCCAATCGTGAAACTATTTATCCAAACGCGAACTCGAATGGGGATCGAACCCAGTATCCACAATTATCACGGATTCAAACAGTCAGTCTCTCTTCTTAATACTGTCACGAGCTCCACAGAGATATATATTATATACGTATGTATATTTAAATGTTACGTTTATTTTAACTACAAGTAAGAATAAGGAAAATTTTAGACATTTACGGCTGGAACCTACTGGGTAGATTAATTACATGTAGCTTAATATTTTATAACTCATAATTTTCATTAATTAATTCCTCCTACAAAACTCTTCATACGCATAATAGTAAACTAGCTCCCATATTAGCAGTTACTAAGAATTTTCGTTATCAAATCGTACGATTTTACGTAACTCGCGAACACAGTTCACATTGGGCTTGTATTTTTGTTTAATCTATATCAAAATATTACTCTATTACTAAGTAGAAGCAATAATTGAATATAGCATCCAACATATATTATAGTTTAGGTTTTGTGGTATAAAAATCAACAGTAAAATATTTATTCATGAATCACGAATTACGTTTACGTGATTCATAATTTGCAGCGGTATTAGTAGTTAGGTAATAGAATAAACCAATTACTTATTAGATATCGATTTGTTCTTGCTTGTCCAACAAATAGATTGCATTATAAGTGTCGAAAACATTTCAAGAGAATATCTTATTATAATAATCGTAGTAAAAGCAATGATAATAGGGAACCTTTATTTTCACAATTTACTTAGCAGTAGTTTAAATTACAACAGTAATAGAAACTAGCCACAATAAATTAATCATTTAATTTCTCCATTTTCTGTCGACTTTCGATAGTAGTAAATTTAAGCGGAGAAATTAATTTAAGCAGAAATAAAATACTTAGGTATATAATTATAAAGAATGCAAACATTTTTAATTTCCAACAGAATTTGAACTAACAACCAGTACAATATTGTTTTTTATTTCTTATTTATATTTATTTATTATATTAACATTTTAATAATATAGGTATGTAAATATAATAATCATTCAAGTACTTTTGACCTCTTATTTATCATTAGCAAAATAATTGCTAATATGCCACTTTTATATTGGCAATGTAATTATACTAATTAGTTCATGAAATTAAAAAAGAACTGATTTCATATCAGAAAAAGGTAAAAATAGATATTCATCACAACTGGAGATCCAGTTTTAACATGCTTTTAATATTGTGTAAGTTTAAGCTTTTTTTAATCATACTATCTCTTAACTAGGATTTTCATACAATGTGACATTGGCAAAGTCGTTTGAGCTCCACCGACACACTTGAAACACGTCAATCAAATAACTGAACTAAACTTATATTCATAATTGATATTGACTTTACATGCTATGATTCAGATATTTAATCTCACAAAGGGCAATATATAAACAACAATAACGGGTAATGTAATATTCCTTTAGTGGTCAGAAAATGGAGAATAGAGTTCCTTTACATTGCTTCTCATCTATTTTCAGTGAACTAAACACCAACTTAAAAATGGATACTTCTCAAATAAATACTTACTTCAAATTTTCACACCAATATTCTGGTCCCTTAGAACATTCTTTTGGAATTTGCCGAGCAGTTGACAAACCTGTGGACATTGTTAACACTAACATTAGTTGTCATTACAGGTTTTAAAATGTACCTAAATTACTAATATAAAATATAAATATTTATATCTCCATATGATATTTTTAAGTAAATATTAACTAATTTATATATATATGTATTTCAGTTTAGATTATTTTAATAGCCTTTTATAATAAAATCATGCAAAAGGTCAAAGTGGTTTATTGTTTGTGTTATTTGTCTTCTTAAGTCAATAGCTTTATAAAGTATGGAAACGAAACTATTTATGTAGATAAATAATATTGATGATTGTACATTTAGTTTAAGCATGGATAATAAATGTATTATTTCAAGTGGTTAATAATTATCTGGTTACAAGTGTAATGAAACACTTTTAGATCTAATTATATAAAATAATTAAAAATCAATCTTAGCAGTGAATATAAGGTTGTTTCCCTCTTTGTGTTTTATTGTTTAAAACATTGCATATTGCTATCCCACGGCACATAAATGACCTCAGTATAAATATATCTATATCTAATACATTATAATTGTATAATATTACATAGTAAATATGTTGCAATTTTTGGTAATGATGTCAATTTAACATGAAAACAAAATTTTAAACAACCAGTTGTAATGTTTTTCAAGCTTGATATATTGACATACATGCATAATAAATTAAGAGCCCATTCCCCTTCTGTTTATGCTGATTGCAGGAAATTCAATATTATTACAAACAGTGAGTAAGTAGGGAGCTCATACAATAATATCATATGAATCATAATAAATTTTAAGACAATATTTCATAAAATTATTATTTTATAATAAGGACAGTTGTTGTGCAGGGGCACAAGTGTATGACTGTAAACAAACTGGTTGTGAGTTCAATCCTGCCTCAAAGAAATTAAGTATTTATTTAAATTTATATTTTCATTTCTTCACTCAGGTGTCGAGGCAAAGCCTGGCCACCAGTTTGAGTTCTGTTATTCAACATGCAATGCCTCCTGAATTTGGCAGAAAGTGTAGAATGGAGTGCCTTAACACAAGGGTTCCCTCTGCCTACCCTGCTGCATGCAGGATACAGCGTGAAGTTGATTTATAATGACAATGATGATGATGCAACTAACTGTACACACAATGGTTATGGGTTCAATACTCATATGGGGGAATTCATTATTTTTGTTTGTTTGCAGGAAATATAAATAATTCATTGCTCCTACTGGAAATTGTACCTAATCCATGATGTACCTAAACCTTGATTTAAATGAGAATATTGAAAATATGCTATCTTTTTATAAATATTTTTAATACACAAATTATAATAATATCTTCTTTTATCACACTACTAAACTCATTTGTATAATGTCTTATTCATCGCCACCTGGGTAAACATAAATTACAGTAAATATAAATTAATACTTTATTCATTTACTTCAATTTTAATAAACATTTTGAAAACTGCCATGTTATTGTTATAAAAAAAAATATTATTTAGTATTAAAAAACACTAATTTAAAGTTATATTAACGCTTAACATGCTCATGGTATGCTTATCAAGTTTCAATTTGAATAGTCTTTGTTTATGACATTCTTTGTTTAATAAATAAAAAAGATACGTAAGCAGATATTGTTAAAATATGTATTTAATATTTCTATAATATATATTAAATTCTTTAGATTTTCAAGAACTTTCTAATACGAGAAGAACTACGTACTTATTGAAAACGTAACACCACAAGCCGTAGGCAAGCAATAATGCAATATGTGCTAAAATAAGAATGTAGTCACACTACCGTAGAGTTTTGCAGCAATTAGTTACCACATACCTGTATATATTAATGTAACAAAGACAACAAAAGGATTAATAATTATTAAGGGAAATAAAATAACACTTACTTGTACAACAAAAGAATGATATTGTAATAAGACAAATTGTAAATGCGTTTGTCATTGTTAACGTTTTTAAAACGTTTAAAATCTAAAATCCACTGTCCACTTTCGTCGTCGGTTCTATGAAGACTAACAAAACAAAATACCCTACAATTTAGAATTTGTTATATCCGTACGAATACGAGGTTTATTGCGTATTGATTTGATATTATAAACAAATGTCAAGTCATGAAGACAGATTATAAAATTTTCTTCAAAATTATCCACAGATATAGTTATAATGTTTGGCAAAACTAAAAAAATTATGAGTTTTTCATCCTTATTTGTTACCATTAAATTTAAAATATTTCTACTTTAACTAATATGTTTATGTATTTCTATGTTCACATTTTTAAGTTCAAATTTACGTTAAGAATAACAAAATATTTAGTCTATAAACGTTGTAGGCTATTCGACAATAGATGGCTCTGTTTATTACAGAAGCATAGATAGATTTATTACATAATATTTAATACGCTATTTGTCAAGAGGTGGCATTAAGAACTTTAGTAATAAAAAGTTAAGGACTTAATTTACCACGTTAATTTAACTGTTCCACAAATTAAAAAAACGTATTTAATGAGTACATATAAAATTTAAATAATTTAACAAGTATGTCACGACAAGTGTATCAACGATTTATAAAATATTGTTTTCTTGTAATTTAATACTAGAAGACATAATATATATACGATTTATAAAATATTGTTTTCTTGTAATTTAATACTAGAAGACATAATAACAATTAACTTTCTATGTTTTTAATTTTTTAAAAAACGTCGGAATAAAAATAGGATACTTTTATATCTCACTCGCAGGAAAATTATTAATTATTATTGTGTGCTTTGATGGAATAAAATATTTTTTTAAAAAGGTATGGTTCCTGCATTCCTGTAAGTCATAAAATAAATAATAATTGCACATTAAAATTCGGTTCAAACTTATTATATTTTATTATAGTGATAGCATTAGCGAAAGCTACTGTTACTTGTTGGCATGATGAGATTTCCTTTTATTTTAATTGATTTATAGTATGTAACTGATTATTTTATATTTTATTGCCGACATTTTTTGTATAGTACCTAACAAATTCGTAGTCTTGTTTTGGGGTTCATGTATACATACAAACTTGACTTTGATTTTTAATCTTGGGTATGCATTATGTAAATGAACGTATTTTAGCTTTTCAATAAAAAATATTTTTGTATGCATATTTTATCCGCACATTTAGTCTAATTAGAACAAATGAGACACAGACGCTGACTCTTATGCTGGTGAGCTTCACAAAGTAGGTAATAATAGTGCAAACTTATTTTATAATTTACACGAAGTCAGGTCCAATATCAGAGAAATTGCAATTTCCAACGTTTTTCCTGGGACACAATTAGTCGGTGTTCCCCGGAGAGGTCCGAGTCGGGTCGTAATAAAATTAAGAAGACGCCTCGGGCGTACGGTCGCGGTAAGTCGATGCCTTCGGTGGGCATAAAACAAATCCATCCGAGCCGGTCCATGAGCGCTACGGCATAGCTGTAGAGTCCCTTATTTTTATTTAGGTATATTTAGGTATATTTCTTTTTTATATTTAAATTATTGTTTTAAAATATATACTGAATATGTTAAATAATGTCAAACTAATATTTTTATATGAAATATTTTAAATAGTAATAATCAAACTTCAGCAATTGTATTTGCAAGATAATAAGAAATATTTCTTTTATTTTTGTTTTACTAGGTTTATAGCTTTAATACTATTGCTATAGTAAAAGTGTATATAGCTACGTTATATTTTATATTGTCTATAGAGATATTGTACGAGTAAACATGTATCGATGTAAGCAAATTTACGTCAGCGAAAATTCATTTATTTGTTTTAAATAATATTATCGTATTACGTACGAGCTAATATTACGCATGATCTTGATAGTGTATCTTATATTTAATATTTTCAAATATATATTTATCAAACAACAAAATAAATTGTAAATTATAAAATAAGTTTGTACTATTATTACCTACTTTATGAATAGATATAGACTCGCCAGCATAAGAATCGACGCCAGTATGTCTCATTGGTTCTAAATACCTTTAAAAATTATTATAATGATTTAGGAAGTAATTAGTATAATCAATTAGAATAGTAACTTAGACATAAGCGTACTAAAATATGGCTGTAAAAATATCATTTTTTTTTTCATTTCTTCACTCTGGTGTAGAGGCAAAACACAGTGTTGAGTTCCGCTACTCAATACGCAATGCCTCTAGAATTCGGCGGAAAATGGGTAACGGAGTGTCTAACATTTGATTCCCTCTGCCTAGCCTGTTATGTGCGGGATCCAGTGTGAAACTAAAAAAAAACAAGAAAAGAAATCAAAATTAACTATCATCAATACAAAAGCTTGTACCACACACGAAGCCTCCACAGCCGGTCACGTATACGATGTCCATATTCTGAATAACACTTGAAACCGTCCTAACGCACTGACATTCTTGTTTGTCCTCATACGCCACGTGACGCGACTATACACTGGCGGTATACCTTTTAGATATAAACTTACTGCTTGTACAAGTATTAGGATGAAGAAATACATTTTCTAACCCTTGTGTTTCTTTTTATTAGCAACTCATTTCTGTTGATATTCTACTTTTCCCGTTTTGTTTATTATAGCATATAATAAGTATTTTTGGTCACAAATTCGTCTGTAATGTATGTACCTAATCCTAATAGCAGTTAAAACTATTATTAATCACAAATCTTTGTAAGACAAGTAACTATCAATTTTAATGTCCTAATCCTAAATGTATCTTGGAAGGTTTCCAGGACATCCTTTGTGTCTTTACAGGATATGCTGAAAATATAATATATGTTACAGTTCTTTTTTCCACTCTTCATAACCATAACACTTGACTGTAGCTGTAGCAAAATATTTAAACATTTACGCTATTTCATTCGTTATTCATGTTTCAAACTGTAACACAGAATTTTATCGATTTTATATATTTTTAATACAAAACAACTTTATTATATATAAAGTAAAGCACAATAGCTAGCTTTTATTTAATTTGCTATTACAAGAAATCAAAATGTCGTATATCACAATGAAAATCAAACAGTTACCCTTGAACACTTACTAAATAACATCTTAAAACCGAACTGTTCTCCACAGGGCCATTCATTCCGTAATTTACGGGAAAGAGAATTCGAGGGCTATCCGGAGCCAGAGTTTACGGTCGCGATCAGTTAGCCCAGTAAGTAATCCAGTGGGCATCGAGTGCAGCGGGCGGCAATAAAAAAGAGTTATAGTTGGAAGAAAAGGAAAGTCTCCGTCTCGGATCCTCACCGTTAGTTAGGGATCAAGGGCTCAGCGCTCGCCGGGCGATAATCATAATTTTTACTTACGAGAGCACGAGAACAGCATTAGTTGGCGGCGCGACAAATCTTCCCTAACTGCGGCTAACTTCGCGACTCTACTTCGTCTTGGTACATTTTTGCGAGCTTGGGGATATACTCGTAGCTATGAAATAGCTGATGCACATGAGATTTCTATTTTATGATGCACCGCACGTGTGAAAGTTATGTTTACGGTGTTTTGTAACTGTTCAAGCTCTTTATGTAAAGTTCAATATAATTGCTTTGAATTGCAATGTATTTATAATATTAGAAGTTAAGTCTTAGCGACAATGCATATAAAATAAAAATAATATACCTACATATATTAAGTAAGTATAGACTATAGAAAGCCTAGTGGCTTAGGCCTTTGACATACCAACGTCAAAGGCCAACTTGATATACCTATGTTATTGTTTTAAACTGTAGAGAAGCGCCTGTCGATCTTGTGCCGAAATACATATTATTGATATTTTCTTCAAGTCAGTTTTAAGTGTACAGATAGGTATATGGTGAACTGATTTACTCATTTAATACATAATAATATTTTCATTTTTTGCATCCATTTTTGCCACCCTAGAAGCTTAAGCTTCTAGCAGGATCTACAATTCGATTTTAACTTTGTAATTAATTTATTAATTCTATTTTGTATATAAATGATGTAATTGGTTTTTTATAAGTAAATCAGAAATAATTTCAGATTAAAAAAGTCAGAAGTTGTCTCTATCTTCCAATGTCAGTTCCCCTTATTTACTAAACATCACATTTTCAGAAGTGCAATACAATACTTACATAAAGCGTCCGAGGCGAGGCGGTCGATTAAGAAGCTGCACCGTTGCCTGGCGACGCCGCCATCTTGCCTCCACCCTTACCCACTCCCCACCCCCACTGTAAACAACTGTATCGTTGCACTGAAATACTCGATATATTAAAGAGCTCCTTGGATTTTTAAAAACTCTTCTTGATGTATATAGTACATTCTATTTGAATATACATAAATAAAGTATGTATCAAGTAAGGTTGTTTGAAATATATTCATTAGAATAAATGTAGATTTTCATATAAGTACTTACATATATTAATCATAGATAACTTTAAGATTTCCTACATTTATATCTTCATTAATTAAGTACCCACTTATTTTATTGTTTTTAATTATAAAATAGTAATGAGAAGAAAAGTATAAAAGGTATATCAACCGATGACATTACATAGGTATGTGCTGCACCATAGTTCAAATAAAAAAAAAGTTAAAATTATTATTTCATACTATGGCTTAAAAGTTCAAATAAAATTCAGTAAAGAACCACTTTTTAGCATTAGATATTTAGCATTATAGACGAACGAAATAAAAAAATATATATATACTACTACTACATAGCTTATTTCTAATCATTACATGTACCTCTTACCGTATCTAAAATCGAATATCGTATCTAGAAATATTTGTTTTTTTCTTAAAAATATATCTATAAAAATATATCTTTATTAAAAAGAAAAGATTACTTTTAAAATCAATGGAACGATTGAAAATCATCTCTTAAATCTAAAAATGAAGTTAGAAACAGTGAAGCTGCAGTTAAATGAATGTTAAACGTGTAATTTCTCGTGAACGCTGCAAAGACAGATGGCGGCTATTATTCAAGATTACAGATACCCTTTGCCTAGGTATTGCAGAATGAATTAAATCATCTTCGCAATTTTCTGAAATTGATATAGTGGCGCCTATTATATATATCTACTTATTAATTTCAATAAGGCCATATCAGGCCATTGAGGCCAGTCGTGGCACAGTGTGACTGTAACCGCGATAGGTGGTGGGTTCGACTCCACTCGAGGAAATGTAATATTTAATATTTTAATTTCTTCGCTCTGATTGAGTTCCACCACTAAACACGCAATACCTCCAGAATTCAGCGAAAAGTGGGGAGCGGAGTGTTATGACACTAGTCTAACACTGCCTCCGCTACATGCAGGATACAACGTCAAGCTGAAAAAAAAGAAACAAAAATATTTAACAAGATATTTTTACCATAGGTACGTACAAGTTAATTAAATATTCAGTTTAAGAAGCTGTTACAATTAGAAGATAGTAGGCAGGTACTGTAAGATACCATTAATATTTCCATTATATAATGATAGCATCCATCGCTTCACATGGCAATTCCCATTAAGTTTATATTATTAAAGCAGAAGGCAATCTGTACAGCGTTTTAATGTATTATGTAGAATTATAAAGGCGTCGAGCCCCGCTTACTTCTTATGATTTATTCATGAGGAAGAACAACGTTAAATTTGAACATGCCTACTTGTACTTGTACAGGGGCATTTTGGTATAAAATGTCAAACGCTTTAAGCGCCTAATTTGTTTTTCATAAAGATTTATCGGTAACTACTTAAAACACTAATTTTATTCAACGAACAAAAGTATCTTTCAATTTAAAGGTTACATTAGAATATCTGAAGATTGTTTAAAACAATTATTGAGTTCTACACTGTTTCAGTCTTTCAGTGGGTATATCGAGACGTGCTAGTGTAGTAAATAGTATACCACCAAGCCAGTGCAGTATTCAGTAAAGTTTGTTCTAACTGTCGGCTCGTAGCAGCCGGGTGAATTTATACACAAATATATCCAAAAGAAAACTTCTTTGAAGTCGGGAACAAAGCCAATCCACCGCGGTTATCTGTGATATTTTCAGGCGAACTCGTACCTTATTCGCAAACGTCGAATCCGTATACAATACAGTGCGAAACGAAATTCGAAGGATAGATAATTTCGTAGCAAAAGAAATAAGGCGAAGGGAAAAATATAAATTGAATAGTCGAATACACGCATCCCGGCATTACCATAAAGGCAACAGGGATCAAGCGGGATTCCTCTACGAACTTTTTTATTTTCCTTCCACCTCTAAATCTCCAGCGAAATCTTCGCGAATCTGCAAATGTTGATTTGATGATGTCGTGCTCCGCCGTCGTACTACGAGCGTAATATGCGACTACTACGTTGCGTAGACGGTCTACGTATAGTGAATTCCGTTACCATCTAGTTCTTATTGTTTTTTGTCATTGATTTAATATTTCATACTATGGTAAATAAAGAATTTTTATTTTCTTGCAATATGTAATGTTATATGACCAAAAATAGGACTGTTTTATAAATGAGAAAATATTAGATAATTAATATCGTCGAATATACTCGTATTATGTATATTTATTATTTTTTTCCAATTTTCACTTCGAACTTAATAAAAAAAGAAAAAAAATAATAAAAAAAGAAATCTATATTTAGAGACGAAGACTCCTTATAGTAATACTAGAGACTTATATTACTTAAATAACTTACGTATTATAAATCTTTGTAAATATGTATAAAACATTTGCCATATAGTAAACCTTTCCGAAACATTTCGTGAACTAACGAGCGAGAGCTGAAGGTTGCCTCCATAGATTACTTTACTCATCCATTGCGGTCATTAAGACACATTACCTCCCCCCCTATACTTACCTCCCACCGATCCACTTTTTAATTCAACTTTCCTCCTAACCAATTTGCATGATTACTTTCCTTTTTATTGCTCTCCTCCTGATGGTACTGGTATATTGATACTTTTTTCAAGAGTATTCGAGTGCGCAATGAAGCCTTCATTTTGTTAAGCGGTTCGCTCAAAATTACTAATGTTATGAAATAAGTTTAAAATATGTTTTCAGTTTTGGCTGCGCTTTCGGGAGTCATTTTCCTGATACTAGTTAAGTATTCATCTAACAGAATCTTTGGTTTTGCTTGTACAATTATTTTATATAATACAAAACTTGAAAATTATTAAATAATCTAAAGTTCATTGGGTATCATAGAAAGTTTATAGATTTTACACACATAGGCATATAATTTTTCTCAGATATTAATGACTTAGATAATAGATACGATAATACTAAAAGAAACTTAATAATAAAATTATATTCTTTATATGGATATACTGACTAAGGAAATAATAAAAAAAAAATTATAACAAATGTCTAAATTTATTTTATTTATATGTGTACTGTAATCGTACATTCGTTTCTTTTTTCACACAATTTATAATGAGCTAAAAAAAACGCGTGCACCAATAAAAGCTAGCGCGAGGTGTCACCACTCAACCAACTTTATTGTTCTGTCGTTCAAACCCGACAGATCGTGATAGAATTAAATTGGGAGCATCGCACCGTTATGTGGAAAATAATAACAGTGGTATCGGATGTGTTTACGCGCCGGTGGCAGGGGTCTCGACTTCCAGTTAATAGAAATCCAGCCAATGATAATCTGTTTTCTACACCATTAATCCTAAACTAAGTCTGAGTACAATCTGTGGCGTCTTCGTGGAGCGCGTCGAGTTTTATAGTCTCGTTAAGGTCCGCAATTTGTGGAGTCGGGCTGTTAAGGAGCGCCTCGCCCTCATTCGCCTCCAAATCCTAATTCCGACCGTGGACTTTCTTAATCTTACGATATCGGGCTCAAGGTAATTGTTTCAAAATTGTAGCGATAGCGTCTGTAGGTATGGGGCGATGGGCGATACGCTGTTTTTAGTGATTGCGCTTCACTTATTATTAGGTAATATATCTATACTTTAAATGGATCCATTTTAACATTAAATATTATTTACAAATGCGAAATTTAAAGTATAATATGGTTACATGCAACTATTAAGTCTTTCAATGATAATGTTACAATTTCTTTAAAAACTTAAGAATCATGATACTAAAGATAAATAGTTAAGATTAATGTCTTATCTTTGTTATTATAATTCATCTGAATATGAAAAAGGATATTTTTTTAAATAAACATCTTTTAATACTTAACTAAAAACAAGACTATTTTGTGTTTAATTAAAATACTACAGTTTGTTGAATACGTAGAGTATTTATTCATTTCTTTCCTTTTATTAAGTGGATTTTTATTATTTATGTTTCTAAATAATTAAAAACTATTGAGTTCATTATAAGCAACATAAATTAAAATTTTTCAATTGTAATTTATATTCGGTGTATTGTAAAATATAATTCTCAAGCTAAAGATACGTATGGTTCAAATGAATACAAATTACATTTGCAAATAATGTTAATCCACAAATTAGTTATCTCCCTATCTCGCCTCCCCAGCTACTGTTCGCATTTCTCTACGGCAAACTTACACCAAGGCAGAATGTATAAGTAGAATATTGTACAGAATAATGATGATTATTATTACCTTTGAAAGCTTATTTATTATTGTATACATATACTCGTTTTAACAATTGGCAAGCAATAAAATAAGTTTTTTTTTATTTTACACCAATGTTACAAATAAAAAGAAGAAGAAAGAAGATTACAAATACAAAGAAGAGAGAAAGAATCAAACTCGCTCACCAAGAATTCCACACGAATTTCAGCTGTGCGGGACACGGCGTAAAGCTAAAAAAAGGTTATAGAGTATATTAAAGTAATATAATAAACGTTCAGAATGATAACAATAGCCGCTTAGAAAATTGCATTTTACTTTTTTTTAATAAAAAATCTGTAATTTTATATCGTTCGGTGCAGAACTTATATAATTGAGCATAACGCTGCTAGATGATTGGATAATGAATTTACAATATTCCAAATTAATACTTTTGCAATATTAATAATTATATGAAAACATAACTGGAAAATGATTTTATTTGAATATGATATAAAAGAAGACTAATTGATTGTAATTTTACTTACCTACACTTAGAAACTGGAAATTGGAATATTTAAATAATATAGAATATTTAATAAAATAAAGGAAAGAATACATACATTAAGATATACAGCCTGTTGAGTTTTCTTAAGTGGTCTGTTACAATGTCGATCGCTGTTAATAGTAATACTGTTAACATTTAATAGCACATTTAAGTGTCCATGAAGTATCCTGGAACTCTATAGATTGCTGTGTCTCATGCGAGTATAAAAAAATAATAATATTGCCAGCCTGTAATATATAAGAATAAGTACATATTAATTGATCAGATTAAAATACAATTAACTATTTATAAATTACAATTGAAATTCATTCTCTTAAATACTTCAGTTACTAAATTCTCTACACGTACTAACTACATACATATCATTATCAGTTTATAAGGTTTATATTTTTATAGATTAAGTAAAACTATCATCTTAAAATTTTCCAATAGAGTTAGTTGCTTATTATTACAATGAAAGAAATATTAATGTAGTAAGTTTGTATGAAAGACTTTTTTTTTAGTTTCTTGCTGTTTCCCGCACATAGAAGGGATAGATAAAAGACACTTGCTTGACTCGACAAGGCGTTTCCCACTTTCCCCGATTTTTGGGCTGCTTTGCCTCGACCCCCGTAGTGTCCACGAGTAGTCTCGTACATTTTCGTACTTATAAACGAATTTACTTATTATTAATACAAACTATTATTGTCTCGTTAGTTTGTCAAAGAAAACCTTTTCAAAAGTTTAATTTTCGTTAATTTTAAATGTTTTTATTATTAATTATTAACTATTAAAGAACATTGTTCGAACAAAACAAACTATAGCTTTACCCAAAACGATCCTAATAGAAATGTACATAATAAAATGGTTTATAACCTGGTGTAGATATAATATAGAATTGGGCATCTTTACGCCTCATCTAGCCCTCGTTATGCCGCGATCGTAAATCTTCATTCCTCCCCCCCTCCCCCTCCCTCCCTCCTCCCTTGGTGTCGTACCCACTTGAATGCTTTGATATCATAAGTTATAATTTTCTTTGGGCATGTCTAAAATGCTCGACTTTACTAGAATATTTATGATACATGTTTGTTTTGTAACATACTCGTAAAGAAAAGCGGGCATGTTTAAATGTATATAAATAAATTAAATATTATAATTTTGCTACGGCCACTATTTCGTCAATTAAGTATCTCTCGGTCTTTTATAGCTTCGCGCTGTATCACGCACAGAGCGGTAGTCAGAAGGGACCTGGAACCTAGTGTTAAAACACTTCGTTGCCATTAAGATACTTCCGTTCTCTACTTTCCGCCAAATTCTGGAGGCATTACGTATTGAGTGGTTGAACTCGATATCGCGCTTTGCCTAGTTACCACAGCTAGGAACTGAAAACGTTTAATAATTCATTTCCTCGAGTGGTAATCAAACCCACAACTTGTCGCGTTTACAATCACACACTTGCTCCTCTGCGTCACAACTGGGCTCAGTTCTCTAGTTATGGCTTTAAATATATGTTCTTTTCAAACTTCTGGTTAAACAAGGTAAACCAAAAGTTTCCAACAACCAGAAGGCACTGCCTTGAACATAGACGTAAATTAGGCAGAGACTTTAGTAACGCATAACCAACACAACATTTTTCGTTTTTCAGCTTCACGCTATGAGTCATTAACTTCTCTTTCCATGATTAAAGTAAGTAAAAAGAGAAAAAAATATTAAAAAAAACACTAATAAATTGTTCATATTTAATGTCTTTGTTTGCATTAAAGTGATTCTGTATAAAAATATTGTATATCTGCACGAGTAGACGCAATAAATCCAAGTGAAGCGTATTTATTTACTTGCCATGTCTCTCTCTGTAAGGCTGCGTTCTATTTGCGTTTTTCAAAGTATTAGGTACAATTTGTGAAGTATTTTTATAGAGGCCTAAAATTTTGCGATGATTATTAAGGTATGTTTCTTTTATTCTTTATTTAAATATTTTATCTATATTTCTATCCTAATGTTACAAAACAGAGGTGTTTGTTTGTCTGACTCTCAGAGCCTACAAGTTCGGACTGTATAACCTTTTTTGTGTTACCAAAATCCATTTATAGAGGAACTGTAGTAGGTTATATTACATAGAAATAATCGTTTCGATGTGCACCATTGTGCCTGAGGTTAGAGTTATCTCGTGAACTTAAAATATACGTAATGTATCATACACATTTCACCACGTATGCAAAACCGCAGATAAAAATCAGAAATTATATAATCATCATTATAAGTATATACATTTATTATTATAATTAAACAATTGTAAGCTGAATAAATTGAATGCAAGATCGCGTCTTAATTCAAATCATATAAATAAGTAAATACATATACCAACTGAGTATATCAAGCTACGTTGAGTGCGATATTATTTTGTAGTCAGGCAGCTTCAGGCACGGAACACAATTAACTTGTAAGATTGTCTGCGGAGGCTGCACTCGTACCCTCGCCCTCCTCGATCTACCCTCCCTCCGAAACAAAACATCAATAAACTTAACAACATATACGATTTTGAACCTTAAT
>HE671301.1:10991-61047 GCA_000313835.2 Heliconius melpomene melpomene | reverse complement strand
CAAAATATAAAAAAAGGTAGAAGCGGAACGGAATGGGCCTGCCCTCGGCGGCCGACGGCTAATATTGAAAGCAAATCCTCGGCTAAATCCTTAAAGCGCTCGGATTGGAGCACCTGGAAACTGTGTGCTCGCCCGCGTCGCTGTTCTGATAATCATTTACTGGATTATTGTATACTTTCCGCTTAATGTCACCGAATTTCGTGAATCAATTGGTCGCAATTTATAGGCACATCGAACTTTGACCCCAATTTTCACGTTGGAATTTCAAAGGATTTGGAGGTTTTACACAAGTATTTTAACTGGATCGGCTTTGCTGAAATTTCTTTACGTTCAATATAGGATAAATTCCTTTTGTATCATTTATTAAACGTGATAAAAAAATTTGAGAGGCTAATTTCTTTAACTTTTTTTATTTCACCTTGGAATTAATTGACTATTTTCTTTCTCTGCTGTAGTTTTCTTGTTCTTTGCCTTTGCTATTACGTGAAATAGAAATATAAAAATATATAGAAATTAATTCCTTGTTTACTAAAAACAATCAGAAAATAAAGACGAAGCCTTAAAAAACCTATTAAGTTCGAGTCGGATGTTCCCACCGACAATTTCGTACCAATTTCGCGATTGTGTGTCAAAGGGAAGCTTAACTTAACTTAACTAAAAAAAATGACAATTGCATTAATTTAAGTTTGTGATGATATTTATCTATGAAATATCAAATAATTTTATTTTTTCGGATTTTTTTCTTTAATTGTATTGTAAATTCACAGAACGGATGAATATATTGCGTTGACTTAAAAGTTATTTTTTTCTGTCCCTCAAGAGACTAAACTTGATTATTTGATACTAAGTTAGGCTTGAGACCTCGACGTAATTGACTTTTTTTACTTTAACTTGGACAGATGGACAACAAAGTTATAATATAATAATATAATTTATTCATAAACAAAATTACAAAAAAAAAAACAATTTATAACGATAATAACCGCATTAGTTGTAAACTGTGTGGCAGTTATTAACGCCCGCCTCACAAGCATCCATTCATAAATTAGTATGATCAAAATGAGTTCAATTACAAAAAAAAAAAGAAAAAACTTTAAAATATAACAAATGATAAAACTAATAATTAAAAAAGCATGCAATAAAAAAAGTTATCCTATAAGAGTTCCGTTTTCACCTTTGGAGGTACAGAACCCTAAAAATGATTGTTTCACTATTTTCTTTTGAACAGACAAAGGGCCAGATTTATGAAAGCTTACCGAGTTAGATAATATTACCGTACTACATGCTTTTATCGTGAGCTTACAATTATATATAATTATAAAGAAATATGCATGTGTACTAAACTATTTAATCAAATTATCAATGCCATCAGAGCGCTATTGAGGGGAACTTAGAAAATGTTTGCTAAGTTAAGGAAAAATAAAAAAATAGAAGCACGCAATCGATTTAAGTACGATATGTTCATATAATATTACTCTTTTACTTCATTTGTAGTACATAGAAGTGTTCTATTTAAATTTGTTTTACATACTTATTGTAGTAGATGTGCTTGGTTACGACAACACAATCTATCTTTCGTTGGCAGCTCGCCGCCCGCTATAAAATAGCTTACCCTAACGTGAAATTTATATCAAATTCTATTTAATATACATCTTTCAGTGCAAGCGTTCAAGGCGATGCTATTATGGAAATACTTCTTGTATTGAAAACGGTTGATACATACAATTTCTATCTTGTAATATTATTTATATTTTGAGACATATTTAAAAAACATAATAAATGTTTAAAAGTGTATTTTTTGTTACAGAATAGGTAGAGTATTATTATATACTGTTGAAGTAAGTAGCAAATACAACTTTAATACCTTACCACGTTTACGTGCATTTGTTTTAAAAAATCCAAACAATGTTTGAAATATTTTTTCAATATTGCAAAGAAAATAATATTTAATTCTGTTAGTGTGTATCTCTGTGGCATCGTAGCTCCCAAACGAATCAACTTATTTTGATCTAGTTTTTTTATTTGAAAGGTGACGTAATCGAGAGTGATCTTAGCCACGATTTAATAAATATGGTCAGCCGTTTAAAGATCACCACCTCTTTTCTAGTCGATGAACGGACGTAAGCAACTTCCACTATTCTGATCGATTCCATATTTCGTATCTTGTCACTTTATCAATATTGCCTATAGACGATCACCTTGATCTGATACTACAGTATCATCTAGTATCTGTAAGATTTGGGTATTTTATTCTTTAGTACACCAACTAACAGCAGAGGTATCATAAGAGGGTTCATTTTAATGAATGAATAGAATGTAGATAAATTTAGGTATTACTTTTAACTTTCAATTTTTAAAATGGTTAGGTACATTTAAGGATACAAATAAAACGACCTAATAATCAGTGATATTTTTTTTATTATGACTAGAGGTTTTTAAATTATAAAACAATCACTTATCCTTTTGATACATTTACAAATTAATCAAGAAACAATTGATCTTGTGTGTTTTGTTTGATATGTATGAAATGAAAACCTCAATTTGTTCATTATTACACGTCGAATTATTTATTTACATTATTTTTTCTCTGTTCACAATATTACAATAGGCACACGGAAGTAGCTCTAACGTGTTTCTTTAATACTGGCCATCTACTAGCAGCAGTTAAAAATGTAATAACATAAAATATTATTCATTAAAAAAACAAAGAACTTAATTAACATGGGTAATATTAACAAGGAGACGAAGTAACGTTACACTGCATAATGCCTTACGACGCCATCAGTCAATATTTTTTTCCTAACGATCATTCAACCACTATATAATAATTATTTACAATTTAATTGGAAGATAATAAATATTAAGTAGTTGTATTAGTAATGAGATCTTGGTTACATTAATCTCATTGAAACGATTGCTTTCTTTATAAATTTCTGCGTACACCTTCCACTTGTTCCATCTGAATATTCTGACATAAAAAATATTATCATTTTATTTAGGTACTTTATTAAAGTACTTGAGTTTTCACACGAAAGTAACATAGCAAACGTCGACACAAATAAATTTAATTGATTTCTTAGAAACATTTGATTTAAAAAATATAAGAAAAACAATATAGCATATTTTTAATACTTTTCAATGTTGATAAATTATTTGATATGGCAGTGGAAGGTGATATTTACGCTCTCAATTCGTTCGTGCTTTTAAAATGTAAAACAATTACATTGTACTAAAACTTTGGTAGTTACGTAGGTATAGCAAGTATTTACAAGTTGTTATTTTAATAATCTCTAATTAATCATTTACAATATATCATCAAATATTTTACTTTGTGCTATTTTAGGCAATTTGTTAGTTTTCAAAATATCTCAATAATTTCTTAAATATTAAATGATTTACGAGGTTGCACTTTACACACTATTTCAAATGCATAAAATAACAAGGTAATTTGAAAAAATATTGATACTTCATGTTTATGATGACCAAGAAAAAATATATTTATTAAATCGACTTTTAAATAATAAAATCTTATCATAGTCTAAAGTTAAATGCTTTAAAGTATAATTAGTTGAAAGTAGAAATAAATAACCTAATTTATATTTACAAAGATTTAAGGTACACAATCAAAAGTACTCTATAATTAATAATCTACAATACATTAAGCTTGTAAAAATTGCACACATCGCTTTGGTATACGTACATACATAGCTACATATTTACATAAATCGTTAACTTTATTGCCTGAAATTTCATAGTTTCATATATCCATCCTCGTGGGATTACAAACAAAGAACACCCGTATTCATAAACGCCTCTCTTAATTATAAATATGGAATAATGGAATTTATAAAACATTATAATATATCAGTTTTTAGCTGTGTTTATGTTACAAAATTCGATATAAAAAGCTGAAATGTATTTGTTATTATATTTTAATAAAATAACATTATAGAAGGTTTATGAATACAGCGTCGCGTATATGACAACAATTATTAAGTGTGATCAGTCAAACCACTCCCAGAGGTGACGATAGAGGCCGTGCGCGGAAGAGGTCGCGCGCGTCGGCGGCGGCGGCTAGGAGGCGCGCGCGACGGCGAGCAGCGCAGGCGAGCGAGCCTCCTCGCCGCGGGCCTCGTCTCAGAGCACGCGGTCCACCACTCCGCCCGCCGCGTACTGACACGCCGACAACGGCGCCGAGCCCGCCCGCGACACCGGCGACACCGTGCCGTAGCCGCTGCTAAAACTAGACGAGTGCTGCTTAGCCTTCAGTCGTAATGAAGCGATCGAAGATGACATCGCCGGACAGGGCTCGGCGCGATACATGCTGTAAGGGTTCGGAGGAGCTGTATACGGACAAGGCGCTACGCTGCCGCCCACACTACCTGATCCCCCCACTCCTCCCATACCGCCGCCGCCGACGCCGCCCATTGACGTTGCAGTGTTGAAGCAGTTTACGGAGCCTTGGTGATGACTCGCCGGCACCACTGATCCGAGAGGGTTTACGGGCCAGGGAAAGCTCTTTGTGCCTAACGGACTAGGTACTTTCGCAGCCCAGTTGTTATAAGGATAAGATGAGTATATCGCATCGGTGTCAGGGAAGGGTTGCATCAAACCGTTGAACTGTGTGCTGAAACCATTTTTGAAGTCAACTGCTGCGGCTGCAGCTGCGTTCATTGCATTTCTCTCTCGCTTCCGCCATTTCGCTCTCCGATTTTTGAACCACACCTGTAAGAAATTCATAATATTAGGACCCTGAACTGTATAAGTTTAATAGTAAATAAAATTGCGAGAAAACTTTTAACGATATTCTCGAATCAGATCACGGGCAGAGTTGTGGGGGGTGTCATTAACTTTACTCATTACAAAGTTGACAGAAGGACGCGGCGCATTGGCGTATTCGAGCCACGTAGAGGCGGAGGAGGCGAGGACCGCCCGACCGCAGCCAACGACCCGTCTAATTGCGGTCGCGAAATGAAGATAAACGAGCATCGCGATTGGACGGGACGCATCCGCAGGCTCGCCAGGACCCGCTCGGCCGCTATAAATGTATGACTTGGAGCCTCCGCTGAATCGATGTCGTTGTTTAGCGCAGCCCCGGGTCGGGGGCGGAGTGACGCGCGATAAGTCGCGTGAGCACAGATAACGCGCGCGCTGATGTATGGCCGCGTCCGTCAGCGCGCGATCGATCGCCGACGACACCTCCACGATAAATTGCGCAATCCACGTAGCGACTGTAATAAATATTGTGCCGGCAGCGGTATTTGTCTCACTCACTGTGGCGTGCCCACCGAGCCGAAACGGTAAATAATACCCTCTTTCCTCGGTTAAGTGAACATAAACGGTCGTTTCCACCCCATATAAGAGCGTTTATTTTTTGAAATATAAATTTTACAAATTCACGTGGACGCATGTCTTTTGCCATACAGGTAACATCCTATTCATCTTTCTTATTTTTTTTTTGTTTATCTTTAGAAAAAAAAAATCGAATTTTCCAGGTATTTCCTATCAAATCATCAACGAAAGGGTCTCCATCTCCACAAAACCCGAATGTAACTGCTTAATAATGACAGTAGGATGATATTATTTAGGTGCACATATGTGGAAATAATTTCCATTATTTGAATAGCGGGCAGCGCAGCAGGGCGTAGGAGACCGGAGGGTCGCGATATTGCGACGGGGCTAATCCTTTAAATATATTATTGTAGGATGTTGAGGCGGCGTCGTCAGGAGCTAGGGGTGGCAATTTTTAATGTTTTCTAAATCAATACTAATGTGTGCGTCTTGTAATGAATTCGCGGTGCCCTCTTTAAATGTGATAATTGAATTAATCGTTTAATAAACTAAGATAATTAATATTAGTTTTCTATTATTGTTTACGTAAAATTTGTTAGTATTTAATGAATTCCAATAGATACCTTATGAAATATAACACAAAACCTATATAATACTTTAGGACCTATAATTTAGCAGAGTTTAGGCCTAGGAAGAGTCTGTATTTAGATACATGAGTAGATTCTACACCAAAATCTTTTACACGTTTTTAGTAACATTGTGACAAAAATATGCAAGAAAATACCAAGCATTTAAAGATAAGGTGTTATCAAGTTATCATGCGGGGCGCGTAGGGCAAGATTAATGCGCCCATCGTTGCGAGGCCAACATCAACCCGACAGCGACTATGTTTTACCGAAAACAAAATTGCTATAGTCACAAGTAAAGTAAAGAAGATAATATATTTCTATCTCTAAAATATCTTAAAATATCTAAAGATATACCAAAGATACTATGGTATATTACATTTGATTACCAAATTCAATTAATATTTACCAGTAACGAAAAAGTATTTATAATTGCACCTAATTAAATAATAAGGATTTTTATTAAAGTTAGATTAAGATAAAAAATATATTATATGTCTACTATTAATGCTTTATTTCTTAAACTTTTAATTGCTTAGTAAATTGAAGAAATAGCATATTCCATTCTGTAATAATTATGAATTGTCCATATAATAAACGCCACAATGAACTGTGCGACCGCACTATGCGAATAATAAACCTATTTTACGGTCAGCGGGAGCAGGGTTGCTAAATTGCCTTAAATTTAAATTAAACTAGAATCACAGTTTTATTAGTGTCATCAATCAAATGACGGTCCATTGGAATGGCTGGCTCTGGCTCCTTAGTGTAGGATTATGGGACATATTTCTAAAGTAAGAGGGACTGTAATACTGTAATTCGATTTACTTTGGGTACTATTGGAAGTCAAATAAACATGGGCTCGAATAAATGGATATGAACCAGGATTTGACACGTGCGGAGTTTAGGGTTGTTAGAATATATTTTATTCATGTTACTTCGTAGTCCGCCAATATCATATATGTAGAAATTGTAACACTGCTTTAAAATTTAATTTTACTTTATATCTTTTATGTATATAAGGTATACATAAATGATACATATAAGGTATATATACGTAAATAACACCATAGATTTTTATTTTGTTTTTTATTATGTTCATCTAATACCGATTAGAAGGTTTTATAGTTGATAATAGCTAAAAGAGATTTGGTTTATTAAACGCCATGATAACGTATTCAATAAGTACTTACCAAACATCTATCCACTTCTCCTATAAATGGGAAAATTATTGCAGAAAAAATGTCTCAAAAATTTTGCAATTTCTAGGCGGGAAAGCCTCGAAATCTCGAATTCTCGGTTGTCCTAACACTAAGTTACCTGTCTAACCTGTTATTATGGGGAAGACAACGTGAAGTGGAAAGAACAGAAAATCTATTTGCTTGCAATATTGATTCTAATAAACATGCCTCCAGAATTCGGCAGAAAGTAGAAAACGTAGTGTTTTAACACTAGGTTCCCTCTGCCTACTCTGCTGTGTGCGGGACACAGCGTGAAGCACATTTAATTTTTTTTTTTTTAACATCAATAGTTAGAACCAAATATTCTTTTAATATTTACTCAAAAGAGTGCGACAACTGTGTCGCCCCTAACAATATTAAATGCACCCCGTGGATCTTGATCGGCAGCGGAAAACGAAACACACAAACTATTATCACCTTTTACTGTAAAAATCATTAATCATCTGTTTTTGGCTCTAATCTTTTATATATTAATATTTTATAAAAAAAATACTTAAATATAGTAATTTTTAGTTATTCTTAATAAAGAATATATCTATATTTGTTATTATCTTTTTTAATTTTGAGTATTTCGATTTTGGCATAGAGTCAAGAAAAAAATTATATACCTACATATAAAAAATCTTAGGAATTTTAGCTCTGCAGCAGATTAATTATATCAGTTGTCTCCTAATTTTATAAAAACAATTGATATCTTTTATTATTACTTAAAGGTGATTGTAATTATTACTTAAAGAATTTAGATTATAATAGTCTTGCAACTACGAATATGCGTCTATACAGGTCTCCAACAGATCTTTTTTCTGACATTTCCCCAGGATTAGATGGGAGAACATCAAAAATGTTCTCTCAGCCATAAATTAAATATAATATTTATTAGTAAATTGCGTATAGTAGATACAACATATTTGCAACTACAGTTTTCGCTTCTCCGTCTTATTCACTACCCACAGCGTATCACAACAACTCATATATTTCTATCAAAGAAAACATAACAGCGGCAAAACGTCAATAAATAGAGATTATATAAGATTACAAAATATATAAAATTTGACGTTGTTCATTGAAATAAATTCATCGATAAATCCACCATGGAGCCAAACGAGATCCAACCAATCAAAACACTCAACATTCAGTCTATCAAAACAAGAAGGATACCGTCAGATATCTAGTATTCTAGGAGCTTACCTCACGACTACGACTACGCCTTTACAATTTGCAATAGAGCACCTTAAACCATTTTCATAAAGTCCAATTTACAATGACAACTAAGTGACAGTAATACACAGTAGCAAACAGACACAAATAAATTTGCGATCAGAGTTCTTAATATGCTTGTTCTATCGTAGGAAATGATATTTCCCTTCACATCTATACACGGTGAGGCTAAATCCTGATCCTCATTTAGACATGACGTTATTATTATAAGATTAATTTACTATAGTTTCACATAATATTGTACGTTAGACGTTTTCGAATAACTTATGTTTTAGGCTTAAGTCAATACAATTCTTGTTTTATAAGATCTATTTTGTAATCACTTTCACGCTGTATTCCGCACACAGCAAAGTAAGCAGAGGGAACCAAGTGTTAAGACATTCCGTTCCCTATTTTCCAAATTCTAGAGGCATTGTATATTGAAGAAGAAATGCAAATATAACTTTAAACAAATATTTCATTTCCGCGAGTGGGGAATCGAACCCACATCCAATCGCGTTTACAGTCACACACTTGAGACATAATTATATTATAGAACAATATTAATTAAAACGAAATATAACAAACCGAACTAAAAAAACCAATTTCATTTCAGCCATAAAAGCTAGGAAGCAAATCGTGCCCAGTATATCAAAATTAACAACAACACGACGGCAAATCCAATTCACTGAATAAACATAGTTTCAAAAATCGTTCAAACTTTGCTAAGCGCGATATGGGCGTATTCCTATACGGCTAGAGGGCTAGAAAAAAGCCGTTTTGCTAAACTGTTTGTGCATCGACAGGCGACATGCACTAAAAGCATTGCAAAACATGGGCACGGGTCCACGTAAAATAAATAACGTTACGTGCCGCCCGCCCTGTCGACGGATGCGTAACTACGTAGTTTTTTGTGAGCGCTAAAATGTTTTCGCGTCTTACTCAAATATGTAGATACGCGGCCTATGATGGATTTATGATTTGTTATGTCATTTGGACGCTTCTTTCGTAATTGTTATATAATTTGGATTTAAACATCTTTATTTCCATTTCGACAATGTCATTTATATGAGAAATTAAATGAAAATAAACATTATATAATATTAACAGGCATTAAAGTAAACATAAAATGTAAATATGCAGTGAAGAGAAAATGACAGCTAGTTTGTACTTATTAACTATTATTAAATACCCATATCAGTTGTAATGTATCAAAAACTACAAAATACCTAGCAGAGATCACTATATAAGTCGTTACTCATTTTTAAACATTAAAATAAACTAATTACATTAAGAATATTGTGTAACAGACACATATTTATTTATTTATTTATAAGATTTTATTAGAGCTAAAGAAAATAAAGAGATATTTTTCATCGTCAATAAAGCTCACGCCTTACAGCTTCTGAGAAAACGCAAATGGGGCTCGTCGTCAAGCCAATCGTCCGTGAAACGACTCCCGACGTGTCTCATTCGCTACGTATCGTATCGTATTCGGTGACAGAGTATTAACCCATCGATCTCCATGCAAAAACTATTTATTTTTATATTGAAATATTGATACAAGGAATGAGGTTATATATTGAATGTCATAAGCACATATTAGTATTAAATTTAATTTTGACAGCCTTAAGAGCTTTTGTTAAACTTTTTTTGTTTATTTATTCACAAAAGCTATCTTCGATTAGTCAATTTTAAAACCTATTTATTTATTATTGTCAATTTGGGTGTTTTTTTTTAGTTTTCTTCAGTGTATTTAGTAGGTCTGTTAATATTTTTTTCTTACTTGACCCCGACTACAATAATAACTTTTTAAGGATCTTAAAAATATATTATTTTCTCTACTTAGAAGTAATTAAAAGATTATTTTCTACATTGTAGATTTTATTTAAGTTTGTGCATAAATATATAGCTTTGTGTTGTTGTTTTTTTTATATTGTGTTTTTTATTAGACTTGTTTTAAACTAGTAAAATTCAACATGTATTTTTTCTTTAGTTACTAATTTATCAAATAGTAATCGATAATAGTTAACATACTTTTATATATATTTTTTTGAAAAATACTTCCATATATGCAAAAATAAAATAAAAAAAATAATATCATTGTAATATATTGGACTTGTCAGCCCAAATTAAATCATTCCGAAAACATACCAAAATTAAAATAACAGCAAACAAAGTGATTGCAGATGACATTCGCAATTTGCAAGTGTGGTAAAGAAAACATTGTATTAACATATCATATTTAAAGAGCCAATAAGCAGGCAATGACCCTAATGAGTGGGCAACAAAAATAATGTCGGGCGATTTATCGTTGCGCGCGCGCACAGATTTATTGAAGAGATGCGCAGACGAGCGCACGCTAATCCCACAGTCAGGGTTGTCGCTGCGTACCACCATATCGAATATCAGAACTTATCAATGTTGTGAATATGCTAGTACGTCTTAAGCCTTATATTTGATTTGATAATTAATCAACTATAAGAGAAAATAGTTTCATGTTTTTCTAATTTATTTTTCTTATCTGCACATTACATATAAATAATGAAGCAACGAAGCATTTCTCAATTATGTTTTTGAAATTTCACACAATCTTAAATAAATACTTAATGATATAAAATAATCCAAATACTTGTAGGAAGTATAAAATTGCAACCCTAGTAACAAGACTATACAACGTTTTAAGAGCACACGCTGCCTTTCAGTATAGAATGTTACGACTCGAAATTAATATCTAACACTTGAAATACACCAAGCTCATCTCGAATATATCGATTTACACATATCTGTAAAGTATTTCGTTTTAATTATGAATTAACAAGGCTATACAAGAGAAAGCTAATATATCTAGTAATACATGTACCTACATATTAAAATACCTACTATAGGTACAAAATATTAACATATATAATAATATTAATGTATAATATGTTAAATATTTTCGGTAGCTTTTTAAAGTATTTTATTTTCGCTGTGTGTGACTTTTTAAGATATTTAATTTATCAAAGCCTACTTAGTAATAAAATTATAATATGATAAGAAGTAAAAACAATATTATAATTAAATATTAGATATACAAACTAAACTTTAACAATGAAATAAATCCATTCTCTCTTTCAGATACCAAAAGAAAGATCATCGTAAACTTATTTTATACTGAAGCAACACGATTGTAAGAATTTGTCGAATCAACACGTCTCAGAGCTTAACACGAACTACATTAATGGCCCACATAGCGAAGAAACCGAAAAATATTCTACGAATTCTGAACATTGTGTAAATATTACAAGCTGAGTAGAACCGCAGGATCTCTAGCTGGGCCTTCCAAAACTATTGACAGTGTGGATGCGATCACATTTAAGCCGCGGATTATGAAAAGACCAAAATAGACGCTTCAAATCCTCAAGGATTAAGGGATTCGGTGTTCCGTTCGACGGCGGCTACAAAAATATATCGAGTGCACGCCGGATGCAACGATTAGTCTAAACATCGCGCTCGTTAATATTGTTGAACACCTTCGTTTCTCAAATACTGTATTCTATGATTGTTCTTTAAATTGTCTTAAATTTTAATAATCCAAAATTCAGGGCACATGAATCTGAGAACCTAATGTTAAGGCACTTCGTTGCCTTTAGGACGATTCCGTTTCCCATTTTCCGCTGAATTCTAAACATTGCGTGTTGAGAGGCGGAACTCAACGCCGTATAATAAGTAAAATTTGTATATTATGCCAATAAAAAGTTTCACTTATTAGCACAATTTGCAGTTATGTAAATAAAGAGTCGAGGGTACTTATTAGACTAATACAAATATAGCGAAACAGTATCAACATTTAGTAATTATCTGTCATTTATGTCAAATAAAACTTAAAATGACTGACATTACGCTATAATAAGACTAATTTAATTCTGATAAAAAATATATTAAATTTCAGTATATTACTTACTCTAACTCTTGCTTCGGTAAGATTCGTCCACATTGCGATCTCTTCACGGGTGGACATGTCTGGGTAACGATTTCTTGCAAAAGTCGCCTCGAGTTCTTGAAGCTGTTGACTTGTAAAATGCGTCCGCTGCCGTCGCTGACGTTTGTTCTTTTTGTCTCCTTTGTCATCTAAAGTTTCGTCGGGTCCCACGCCAGGAGTTGTTGACTCGGTCTTTATTGTTGGTTCAGATGTTAACGGCCGATCTATGAAGAATAACATAATAAATTAACTTATTGTTATTATTAATTATAAAGTTCTAAAAGGTGATTTAAAATTTATATTTGTCTCTTAGCCGCTCGTGGCTTCGAGAAGTACAGGCTTTGAACCTGTACATTGCGGTGCGGTATAAATGTCACATTATGATGATAATTTTCAATAATGTTCATCTTCATTAATTTTATTTTAAATTTGTAACCACAAAGCGTTAAATATTAAATTTACATGAGTATACCATTAAAATACAAATTTATTCCGCAATATATAATATGTCACAAATCTGTGATACGTCACTTAAAGCTAAAGCTGGTCGTAATAAACTCAAGTGTTGCCACAGGATAAAAATAATTTGAGCTTACAAATAAAAAATATTGAATCATGACCGACGGTAGCTCGCTGCTAATGCGCGGGATTAGGCGCGGGCGCACCCAGCTTTTACAACGCAGCTGTAAATTCGTTGTTCTCAATGATCGACGTCACAGTGTAAGATAATTTATGATACAGACGATAAATTTTTCTATGTTGTCTAGTTTATATAATGACAGATAAAAAAGAACTAGTAAGTATAATGAATATTATTGTTTATAGTAAGTTAGGCATATAGTTTATTTCTCGACTTGAAAAATAATGTAAATTATAAAAAAAGTAAAAACAATTAAAAACAAACAATAAAATTCTATAGATACCTATTCTAAATATCATGAAAATCAATATAGATATCAGTTGATAAATTAATTTGACAAATTGGTGAACATATTTTAAGGGTAATTATGTTGAACCAAATGTCAGGTAAACATTGTAACTGTGCCGAGTGCGAGGGGACAAGTGATATGCGTTATTACATCAATACGTTACTGATAACGTGATCGCAATCAACGAATATTGGTTCAGTCGAAATCCCTGTGTCAATGAACCGCTTGCATGCTATAATTACTCTCTGGCTTAGCCTCGGACTGGGTTAATGTTACATTACGAAGGATGTAGGTAAAGGTAAGTAAAAAATTTAATGCTTATTGTTAAATATTTATAAATATCCCATAAATAACACTTTTCCTCACTAAAAATTATCATTGATATCTCTGTTATTTTAGATGTAATTTATTAATAGTTCATTCCTAGTTCATATAAAACTATTACTTTTTATTTGTTAGCTTTGTCTTTTTTTGTAAAATTTTGATTTTCAATTACTTATAGTACCTACCTATTTATATATCTCTCTCAGAAATTACATTACAGACTTGAAGATAGCGAAAATATGTGTATATATCTTGTACATACAAGTGTACATACGTATATTTATTTTTAAACTTATATCACGACTTTTTGTTGAAATAATTCAAGGTTGAAAATTACCGTAAAAGATAAGTTAAAACCACAATTTTCAAGTGTTTTCTGTTATTGACATTCTCTATTATAAAAAAATGTCAAATGTTAAGGATAATAAAGATATGTCTGTTATGTTTATTTTATATTACATTAGTGGCCAGCCCGCGGCTTCGCCCGGATGATGTGGGTATACGATAATTTACTTAATATTATTAAAAGTTCATTTAGTAAACATTGTTATACACAAATTAAAAGAAGTTTAGATTACAAATCTAAACTTTTCTGGAGGTTATTTGGTTTTGCTTGCAGAAATTGTCGTGCTTAATAGAAAAACATTTGATAATCTATCTGGGCGCTAGGTACACGCGCGCGATAATCGTGGTTTTCCCCATATAAATCCCGATCCCGCAGGAATTCAGTGATAAAAAATAAAATATTCCTCCACAATTTATAACCCCTCAAAGCCCCATAAAAATCCAATCCCAAAAAGTCCCATTAAAATCAGCTTAGTTCTTCCGGACAGACAGACAGGTAAAATAAAATAAAAAAGTGCAAATCAATCTTTTTTTGTGGATAATTGGATTTCTTTGTAAAATCAATTAAATTTTGCACCACGCGCCAAAAATTGTCTATTTTTCATAATTCCGTTCAATATAGTCTATCGCACCGAATATAGTCTATTTCCATCAGTTTTCCAAGGCAATTAAAAAAATGTTTAACTGCTTACCAAAGCAGAGGGAGCCCAGTGTTAAGGCACTCCACTCCCCATTTAAATGATGGATGTCAACGTCGCGCAAGATTAGAGTAAATATAACGAGAACAAAATAAATTAAAAAATAATGAGTGTTGAGTGCGAAGTGCGAAACTCAACGCCGTGTAATAATACGTGAACTAATAATCATATTATATACTTACTAAGAAATCGCCGCTATCGCTGCAAAATACATATTGGATAAATACGATTTAATATTAGTAAACAAGTAACTTACAAATATTTTTTTATAATAAAGTAATTAATTTAATATTTAAAAATATTTTATTTTATGGATTCTTTGCTATTTAACGTTTCAAGATTTTCAAGTACATAATCCCAGCTTTTCTAATCAGTTATAGTACCTACCAGTACCTATCTATATGCATATAATAAAGAATAATAATTAAATTACTGTGGAATAAACGAAAAAAAATAATAATAGCAAGCAATTACATTACACTATTTTAGTGTGCAAGTGCATATTGGCGTACAAAATCTAATGACAAATTAGGTATTGTGATAAAGACTTATTTATATAGATACGAATTATTTTCATTCGTAATTTCATATTATAATCGGATTAACTAAAGCGACGTTATTGCAGCCCGCTATCTTGATTGAAGACTAACAATTAACTATTCATTTATATATATTTAATATCATTTACCTACTATTTGGGGCCGTTGTGGCGCAGGGACACAAGGGTGTGACTGTAGCGAGACGGTTTTGGGTTCGATCCCCATTCGAGGGGATGAATTATTATTTATTAAAATGCAGGATACAGAGTGAAGCTGATTTTTTAAATTAATTTAGCTACTTAAATATTAAAGAATATATTTTACTTCATGCATAGTCATTATTTTCATTTAATGTGGTAAAGTAGCAGTTTTAAAAAATACGTTTACAACAAAAACCTAAATAGACATTCACCAATTTTGTAAAAGATAAATATAAACACCTTAATTTGCTAATTGACTCAAACCACGAGTCATGATGCACCAAACTTATCTTGTTTATTGCCAGGTTTGAAACACGATCCTACATTGATACGACTACATTAGCAAATGTTTGTGATATAAAGAGTATGTATGCTAAGGAAATACCAAACCATTGTAAATGATTCACTAAGATCTATCTATACATAAAATTTTTCAATAATAACGTTTTGAACTTTGAACGAAATATTTAAAAATACTAATTTATATACTTTTTACGTTACAGACGGCTGATTTATTTATGATATTTACATTTTTTTAAATTTTTATCTCAAATATACTATTGTTAGCGTACTCGTGTAAAAGTGGGTAGATTTGGGTGAAAAAAGACAATAAAAGCAGTGGAATTGTGTCAAACGGGAACAGTTGCTTGTAGGCGGAAGCCCTGATTGGAAGGTATCTAGTGTGTAGTGTTGTTATTGAGTGATACATGTCACTTATTGTAATTACGTGGAACCTCTAGCCGAGTACGTTAAAAACATGTAGACGGTATGTGTTTTTATCGTGTTTATTTAAAAAACGTTAACCGCTTCCGATTTCTAGCACTAGCTATATTAAAACAATCAATCTGGTCGCAAAGCAGTTTGTGTGTAATAAACACATAGGGATTAATACTTCGGTTTGGACAGGACGCTACCGATGGCATTCTCTCGCGCGATTACGATATCGATATCGATACGATACGGCCAGATAGTGCTATCACGTACGCTTTGTACGCCCGCCGACCGCCGACCGATCCATCATTCAAAAACAACCTTTGCGTTGCCGACGACACGCTAAGGTAAATAGCAGTACATGTGTTTCGATATCGATACACGCTGCCACTTCACGCCCGATACTCGATTCTGATAAGACATTTCCTTTAATGTTCCTTTCAAGTTATGTAATAAGTGTTGCTTGATGATGCTTACTTGGATAGTTGTGTTGAGAGGTCCCTTATCTAAGAATAGTTCTATCCTTCTATTGTAATGTGCGTTGAATTAATGTAGCTACTTATATATGTGATTTATTATGGCAGTTAAGAGGGTTTTTTATAAAACTCTACTTCTAAATTAAATATTATTTTCAAGATATAAATATTCTATAACTTTAATTTTCAATGTAGTGATGTATGAGACTGTGACGCAGACAAGCGTGCGATAGTAAGCGCAGCAGGTTGTGTTTGCAATTCCTACTCGCGGAAATGAAATTATTAAGATTTTCCCTAGCTTTTTTAATGAGCCATGAGGGAATGAGAAATGAAGGAATGAGCGTTCAGTTCCCCCATTCAACACGCAATGCCTCCAAAAATCAAAGAGAAACGTAGAACGGAAGTGGTTCAATGGGAACGGAATGTCCTAACACTAGGTTTCCAGGTTCCATCTACCTACTATGTATGGGATACAACGTGTTGCTAAAAATATATAAAAATATGTTGATATATAGTTGTATTGTAATTTAGTATACTTATGAACATTATAAAATACTTATAATAATAAGAACATAATAAAGACTATTACAACATAAGTATATATAAATTAACTTACTGTCATCTGTGAGCTTACGGTCGCGGCGAGGTCTCGGCGGTGCATACAGTGATTGCTCTACCCCAGAGCCGCCTGACGCTAGCGAGGAATGCCCACTATCTCTGAACTCGCCTGTTTCAGCCCATACTATAACAAAATTTCATAAATAAATACACGTAATAGCTTAATTAAATAAATTAGTTTTAAAATCATAATTACTACAAAGTAGTTGAACGACTAATAATTATAACAGAAAGTGTTGCAAGAAATATACCTAAAAATAAAAAAAATAACAAAGTCTTTAAGGTTTACTTAATATAAATAATAAAATGTGCATAAATAGGTTCTTATTCCAAATAAAATTCACAAGAAAACATGTTTTTTTACACTTCTAGCCATATATAAATATCTGCTAAACCAAATCGCGACGTTGGATACCTGTTCTATAAATAGGTGCCTATGAAGTTAAAACCAAGCAACATTATTTTCAATATTTTCGTGTTATTTTCAAGTTACATGACACAATAAGTACAATGCCACAATTCCCCAATTTCAGTCGATTTCATCAATTGTATCTTTCAAATGTTAATCTTGCAGCAAACATCTTTATAGTGACAGTATAATTCCATTGTTTTGGGAAAAGTCACGAACTGGCGATCGACAACATTGAAAAGTGCTCATAATTAAAATACAAAACGCTATGTAAACTGACAACTGAGACTTTTCGATGTCAATTTTTTTAAACAGAATTTTGGAAGCCTCTACTTATTTAAAATTAATTGGACAGATGTTGGACGCGCATTTGCCAAAACCGCAAAATTCAAAACAATTGTTTCTTAATACTGTAGACACGTTTTTAGAGGTTTTTTTAGTGTTACGCTAAATTGTAAGTGATTTAATGTTAGAAGATTTTAAAATTCAAGAAATATTGCTTGGTATATCTTAGAAGTGAGAATTAACTTTCTCTAATAAGCGTGATGTAAAATATTTATTCCTATTATAATATAATATGGGTATGTGCAATTATAAAAGCCAAATAATAACGGATAGTGTTAATTGCCCTACATGTTATCACATCACAACTAGAACAAACGTCGGATCGCACAAACGTACAGACGACTCGTTCAAATAAATTTTATGTTTGCTGGTTTGATAACGGCTGATAAGGGCCTTCATTGTTTTATTGGGGTTGTAAAATGCCTCAGTTACAACCGACTGCTGACATTCGTTAGTAGAAGGAGTTAAAGAATTATAACTGGTTCATCAGGAGATATCTGGGAAAATGGGAATTAAAGATAAAAACTCTATAGTATATTTTGATTAAAATTTACTCTGTAGTTCATTAATAGAAATAATCTGTCACGATTAAATAATTACTTAAATTGACAAAGAGTATTTATGCCGCTGATTAGTTCATTTTTTATCAGCCTAATTAAAGTATTAAAGGAAAACAATAAGGAACTCTGCCTCCACTTTTTGACTGATATTAAATAAAAATATATTATAGATTAGTTACTTTTAGTGAAAAATGTCAATCAGATTTGTAATTTCTCGGGGTTCCCATTTAAACTCGCCGAAATATACGATAAGAATAAAAAATCTCGTTACAACGAATTCCTAAATTATTTTTTAAAATTAAATTCACCGCGACTATACGTACTATTTAGTGTTATGAATGCTCTTGTTACATATATATATTAAGATTACCTAATAATCGCATATTATATATAGGTAATGCTTATAGAAAGAATTTATCATTAAAAGACGACAAGAAGCATAAAGAACATCAATATACACAGGTATTAAGTTGCCTCTTTAAGCAAAATTAGATAATTAGAATTACCTATTAAATAAAAAAGTTATATATTTTTTCTGAATATTTCATGTGGTAGAAGTAAAAAATATATTTTTTTAAATATATATATAATATTTTTATAGGTAGGAAGGCTAGTCAGGGTAATTATGAATTTATTTATTTATGGTTAAACAAATCAGCACTGTATTAAAATCAGACAAAAAGAAATTGACTGAATTAATCACTAGGTTTTTTCTGCCTGCCCAGTAGTGTAAATGTTTGAAGCTATTAACCTTTTTGATTTTAAGATTCTTATAAGTTTATACTTACTAATGTAATTTTTTAAATGAATTTAGATTTTACTTAACATAATTATTATGTAACGCCCTCTTCTTCTATTCTATATCATTAAATATTCAACGTTGCTATAAATCGTCAAGCTAAAAGTGTAAAAAGCATAAACAGAAATGTTGTATTTACTAACGGCAGATAGCCTCGCAGCAAACACAGATAAGTACTTTTAATTTATGATCTTGGCCCTGACTGCTGAACGTAAAACCAGGAATTTAACCGAAAAATTCCAAGTAAGTTAACTTTTTCAACATTATTTTAAAACGTAAAATAAATTTAAAACGAAATTTGAGCGAAAAGTTATAACAATAATTCGCAAACAACTTCTGCTGAGAGAATCTAGTGTTATGGTTCACAACTCTGTTCTTCATGTTACGTCCTTTTTAGAGATATGGGTTGTACCTAATGAAATTTCCAGTGATTATATGTATATGTAATGTAATTATTTATCCTTATTTCCATTTTTAGGGTTTCGTACCTCATAGAGTTAAAAAGGAACCCTTGAACATTACTTTGTCGTTTTTCTGTTAAGACCGTTTATCTCAAGATCGCGTGGAAGTATCAAGCTCGAATTAATTTTAAATTATGTGACAGAAAATATCAAGCTTTTAAGCCAACGCAATCAAAAGATACGAGCATGTATGCATCCATTTTTCTGTATTTATAGGAACTTTGCCGCGTAATTAAAACCTATAGAGTACTTCTCGTGGACTTAGAGCTATAAAATTTGATATATAGTGAGGATTTTCAATACAAATAAAAAAATGCCCTAAATTGGAAACTAATAGGTTTTTTTTTCATAGAAATAATCATTACAAACTTAACTTCATATCTATGCATAATGAGAGCATATTTCCCCAAACTTCAATTTGTAAAATTTTATTAGTTGTATTTCCCGTTGACCTACAATCCTAAAATTGTACGGAACGGAAGTCTCGGTAGACAAGCCTGACACTCACTTAACCGGTTTTTATATATTCCTGATTTTTTAACACATCTAGATCTATATTATTGATATTGTTATTCTCACAGTGACAATATAACAAACCATCTCAATTTATAATCAGATACTCTTGCAAAAGTAGTTCTTAATTATTAATATGATAAAGATAAATTTTGTTCAAAATTATTCACTCAACTGATTAACAATAGCCAATAAATTATAGCGACTGCTGGGCTCACGTAAACAAGAACTATCAAGTATTGCTTAGAGCAGTGAGATATCTCATTTATATTATTATAATTCTGAACTAATGTTGACAGAATGACGGTGTAACAAATGAGCACGCTTAGGTGGTATAAATAATTATATGTCGGTAATAATAATTCTACTATGTAACTATTTTTCTACTAAGATTGTACTTTTTTATTGATTTTTGGCCAACGATTTTCGATTAATTTTATGTACTTAATAATTAAATATCAATCTGTTTTTTAATTAGCACTTCCATTAATCGCGATCTCACTTTAAATAATTATAAGCTAAATTTGCTGCATTTCCTACGACATTCCGCGCGTAATCGCAACCTATAGAATACTTCCCGTGGACCTACATTTATGAAATTTGGCACAAGAGAACTTACAATACAAATAAAGGGAAACAATTGATAAGTGAAAACTTTTAACAAAAAAACATTACAAACTTATATATGTATATTGTAGTTAATTTTATACAAATGAGTTTATATGGGAGCAAACTTAAATCTGTTAACTTTTATAAGTTGTTTTATAACTTTTATAAGATTAATGCCAAGAGGAAGAAGATCATGTAAGTGATTCCTCCTCACGTGACAGACATATTGATAACAATAAGAAAAAGACAAAAGTGACAATGTAGATTATAGATATGTGTACCTTATTATACTTCAAAAATGTAAAAAAAATCAAATTCTAAATGATTTAACGTTAGTAAAACATGAATTGCTTACCATATCCCACTACCAATATACTCGTATGACACACTGTGTGTTCTAAGTACTCTACTGCACTTAAATCAACCTGCCTCAAAATCCCATTACAATCAAATCAAACAGGCCTACTTATCTAAATGAGATTGAAACAAATAGCTGTTAATCTCAGTCCATTGGACCACCGAGCCGGTGTCTGCTTAATGCCATAATCCTGATGCGGAAGGGCAGCCACTTCCGACACTTGTTTGTTCAAAACAAACGTCCCTATCATTTACTTTGGAGATCCTTACACGTAAAAGATTCACTATTGTTTACGTGTAATTACACTACGAGTATAAAGAAACCATTTGATTAGTTTTCACTATGTGAAGTCTTTATATACTTAATATTAACAACAGTGTAATAGTTAATAAATATATAATAAACTTGTTGGCACGTAAATATTATACACTTTATGGTGGATTTTGGGAACCTTATTGAATTTAAAAGTTAAACTATTACTAGTTGTTTATTATTTTCTAAGTCTGTATTAAAAAACTAAGACGTTTGTAATTATTACCATTCTTTACGATTACGGTAAATTATATGTCTAATTTTTCTGTTAATTCAATTCAGAACCATTCTTAGACTACATACATTGGCTTTAAATTACGATCCTGTGTAATATATTATCAACTTCGAAATTAATATATTCTTTATGTGAATAAATATACTTTTCAAAAAGAATCCATACGAAATTCTTTACAGAACGATAATCTCTTAATGTGTATCTCTAGTATATAGGTATGGGTGAATACCATAAGTTTAAGTGTATAACCGCTAACTAATGTAATTTAATTTATATAAATTCGTTTTATAATCGAGCACATTTAAGTTTGATTTAAATAAATCTATGTAAATCACAGCTATAAAAACATACATATGCTCATACAAAATTATAATAAGACAGTCTATATCCGAATCATAAAAATCGTGTAACCAAGTAATAACACTTGTACACGATAAAGATATCGAATGCTACTGATTAGTGTGCGGCAGGCAGTAGGCACGTCTCTAGGGTACCTGCGCGGTATCTGCCCGACCAATGATGTAGCGGCGCGAATTATCGCCAGAATTAATGGCGTGTGAGTTATAAATGGCCGGCGGATTAGGGTCGATCCATTTTATTCCTATTTTACCTACCGGAAAGAGCCTTCATTGAAAACGAACACAAATTCGCGGGAGCATCCGCTAATTCTCCTCCGTTCGCCTCTTTCCCCGTGCGTTGCCCCATACGCCTCTTTCGCTCTGACGACCTTTACGAGGTGTAATTCATCATCATTTTACGGTTTCATGACTCTACATTCAAACTAAAGGATCTCTATTTTAACATTAATTTAACCAAATTCATCATAAAGTAAGGTTTTATTTTTTTACCTGCATTGAGGGATTTGGAGTATAGCAACATTTAGATAGTTGTATATACAGAGTGTACCTCAATCAATGGATCAATGCTGGTCTAAGAGTAGGGGACCTCAGTGACTATCCATTTCACCCCCATGTATGTTCAGCGATTTTCAGTGGTTCATCAGATACGTTTTTGTATTTTGCAGCAGTCAACTATATTCAAACAATATTTGGAGATTACAAATATTTTGATATTGTAAAGATATTCTAGCATAGGCCGTGAATTATATAATACACTTAGGTGGTGTTTAATATGAACTTTCAGAGGCTATAAATTAAATACCTGCTAAACCACTGAAAGTCACTGAACATACATGTAGGTGAAAGTTAAAACGGATAGGTACTGAGGTCCGTCCGTCCGTCCGAGGAACACTCTGTATATGTTTTATAAAGATATATTTATCTTTATATACTTGGGTAAATAACTTTCTTGAAAAAGTAACAAGACGTTGTTTGAAAGTCTTCAGACATGCTCAATTAGTATTCCAAATAGCCGCCAACATATCGTACACATAAATGTAAAGAGTGGACCGTTCGGGAGGCACGAACCTCGCATTACTTAGGCGCTGCAAACTTTTGCATTTGCAACTTGAATCTTAACATGTTTAACATAAGTGCCACAATTGCTGGAGATACTTTGAGAGTTCGCATCAAACTCGGTTTCTATTTCACCCAAGCAATAACCGTCTTACTGCTCCCGCTAGTAGGTTCAAAGTGATGAAGTCGCACCAATCGGCAACGAGTGCGGGACTTTGAGGCTTAGAGTAATTGTAATAAAGCGGAGTGCACCAGTTATGGGACGTGAGAGGTTCTAGACCAAATCCCAAGTAAGCTGTAACTTCCTTTTGGATTTTCGGAAGCCATTTATCAGTCTGATGTGGGCGTCTGGAAATTTTTCATGTTTCGTTATTTTGGAGAGACTTGACATATACAATTGGTAAGTTTGGGAAATATCCAGTTAATACTGCGGCAGTAGCAGTTCAAGGTTATTTATTACGGCACAGGAACGGCGTACAAAAATGTTAAAATTCTCAACAAATTAAGTAATCTTAGTTTATTGAATTACTAAACTCTCTCCGCATATAATAATACAAATAAACTTTATACAAATTAGTGTTCATGAGTTTGTTTTATGTAATGCGCTATTCAGCAAGGGGAAATAGTTTGTCCCAGAGCGCACATTACGCTGATAAATCAAGGGTAACCCTTCCGCCACCGCAAGCAAATTACCGACCACCTGAGACTTGTAAAAATGCCCCACAAAATAACTTGTACTTATAAATTACGGTACAAATAATAGAAGAAAATGAAGCAAGTTCTTATTTTTTTTCTAGCTTCACGCTGTATCCCTGCTACGGTAGCACGGTACAGACTATTAAGGGAACAAAATTCTCGAAGCATTGTGTGTTGAGAGGCGGAACTCAGCGCCGCGCCGTGGTTTTGGCTTGGTATCGGAACGAAGAAATTAAAATATTAATAAATAATAATTCATTCCTCTGATTGGGAATTGAACCCAAAACCATCGCGCTACAGTCACACGCTGTTACTTCTGCGCCACGACGCGACGGCCTGAAAACTTGCTCGTTTTCAGAATAAATGTTTTATTTAATAACTGTATATAATATACTAACACATTTTAAATAATTTAGTAAGGCTACAACAACAAGTTTTAATTAATTTAATTTATTAAAATTTGTCTAACGTTGAAAATTAATTAAGAAAATTGGTTTACTAATACCATACTAAAGGATTACGTATTTCATAGTCCATATTTAATAAATTTATCATTTATTTTGTACTGTGAAAATATTTAGCTAAACATATCTCCTACTTATTACAGGGTAGGCAAAGAGAATAAATAGAGTGTTAAAACACTACGTTCTCGCTCAATTTTTAGAGGTTACGTTTTGAATATTGAAAGTTATCGTCGTACTACGTAAATTACAATAATCCTACTGTTCTACTAATATTATAAATGTGAAAGTTTGTTCTACTTTCACGACAAAACTACTGAACGAATATTGAAACTTTAGAGTAACACAATATAATAAATTAAAAAATATATTAACCATTAAAACAACCGCTTTATTAAATGAAGTTCATTAAATGATTTGAATTATATTTTACCGCAAATAACAAAGAAAAATATTTAGGAGAATTTTAGACATAAAGGGGACATGAAATAGGCAGCCAAAAGACTAGGGTGAGAGTATTCCGGAGGTAATCACTGGTCCCATATGGACACAAATTACTTTTTCTATGGTTTCCCTTTTGATGACAGACGGAATGGGGCGCAGTGATACGTTGGATTTTGGCAATAATACCATTATACGAATATCATAAACAATAAGATGATGTGACTATTTTTATGTCTTGATTTTGACTTTGACTTAGTTGCTTTAAATAATTGGCATATATAAGCTTCATTGAGCGTTTCCTTTTTGTTTTAATAGCCTGTTTGTAATTAATTATTATCATAAGGAAGAAATATTGTTTTTTTTAGTCTTCAATTTTTTCCCTAAACGTTAAATTGATTTATATCCGTCTAACAGATGAAAGTGCAAGCATTTGAATCTGACATATGTCGTTTCGTTCGTAACCGCGGATTGGGGTGTCGTAAATGTCGCCGTTCTGTATATTTTCAATTTGCATAAATATTAGTGCGCGCTATAATATCATAAATATATTAGTGTGGTGATACAGATTTTATGGTGATTACAAAATTATGCTAGCTGATTCGGAGGGAGAAAACACATTTACCATATATTTATTTCATTTCACCTATTATTCTTCTATTATATTAAATTATAATATATTGACATGAAAAATAAAAATAAAATAATAATTATATAGATATTTTGATTTTAATTAAAATTTTATCACCTTTAACGCATTTGTTTTTTTTTGTAAAGAAAAGAAACATAAAAAAATATATCAAGGAATGTGTATACATTAAGATATTATTTTTAATAATAAAATATTTTATTATTGTATATTCAGTTATGCACATCTAGAAATGACATCGTGATTTACCTTTATATACAAGAAAAAATATGTACATATATCGAACCTAGCTTATGGGACACAAGCGAGTGAATGTAAACGCGACAAGTTGTGGGTTCGATTCCCACTCGAGCTTTGTTCTGGTGTCGAGGCGACCGCGGCGTTGAATTCCGCCATTCAACACGCATTGCCTCCAGAATTCGGCAGAAAGTGGGGAATGGAGTGTATTAAGACTAGGCTTTCTCTGCCTAATCTGCTACATGAGCGTGAAGCTGAAGAAAAATAAAAAAAATATTGTAAAGTCATAACACTATAATTATGAGGCGGGTCGTAGAGACCGCGTCTCACAAAGCGGCGTCATCCGCTATTGTTGTACACTGTCATATATCACATGACATGTCACCGTGTTTTATACAAACGCCTCGTCAGTTTTACATATTAGATTCATTACAGCCCTCTTATACTGAAAGCCCATATCTATGTTTAAACTTTGCTTCTATCATAGTATGTTTTATTAAACTAATCATTTACGAATTGACTTATCATTTATCCAAACATTTATTTCCTTTATATATATTTAGTAGGCTAGGCTCAAAGATTTTAGAGTTAGTACGGATGCGGTTTAACTGTTTTTTGCTCCTTTATATTTTAAATAAAATTAAATAATTTAATCATTTCCACGAACACACAATTTTAGTCAGTACCTAACTTTATTAGATTTTCATTTTTATGTATTAGAGTTCCATTTAATAAGATTTTTAATTTAAATCTATTATTTTTAACAAAATGGCTTTGATATTTTATTTTAATATATTCTTAAGTTTATAATAAAATATTTCTTTTAATAAAATAATGGAGTATTTTAGTGATAAATTATAAGGCAACAATGGCCAAATTTCTATAATTTGTAATTTCTTTTAAATAAGTAACAAAATAGGGTACCTTCAATTGTGTTTATGTTTACGTATGTTCCACATTGTGTAGTATTTGGCCATCATAGCCCATTATATCCTTATTTGTTCTAGATCTTTTGTTGTGGCGAGGGTGACTGAGCAATGTTCAGACAACAATTTGTCATAAAATAAAAAGATTTATTATCCTATGTGTGTAATACGCAGCTACTCTTTAACAACCGTTATTGTGCCCTTTTATAGCAACGAATAAAATGGGTACGAGGAAAGTAATATTATACAAAAGATATGGACATTGTTTTTGAAATGTATTACCGACAGGGGCCAATAAAATGGGAAAATGTAAAATTTTTATATCACTAAAATAGGGTTCAAATATTTATGATAAGTTCAATTTTAATACATTACAGCTTAGTTCTTAAAGCTGCTTAAAGCTGTAATTGAGCTCTTATATTTATTATTTATAAGAACCTATTAGTAACTATTTTTGTAAGTCAATGAAGAAACTAATAGCCTGATGTTATTTGGAACGAAAACTGTTAGGTGAAGATCTCTGACCACACGACAGATGGGCATCAGTGCAAGGGTTAACTCTACATCTGTCGAATACTATCAATCATTCTACCGCAAATATTGTTTATACTGTTGACTTATTATTTGTCAATAGCTGTCGAATCCCAATTCTCATTGACTTTTGATTTGTTAACTGCGTTTCCGTAATGTGAAATAACTTTAGGATATTTTTACGATATTACTTATATTTCAAAATTTAATAACTAAATGTTATATATATCTTTCTCTAATTATTAATAAGATTCATTAGTTCCAATAACCTATATTATTAAAGCAATAACCCCCATAAACATGTGCTTAAGCTATTAAAGTTTGTCATCGGCAATTAGTAAAGGAGCGCTAAACAATTTATAGACCTACCTCTGAGCCATGTGACACTCATTCGAAACGGCTGTTAACAAATTAAACCGATTTGTTCTGTTATTCTAATAGGGCAATGGGAAGCGGCCGTCAAACGTATTTTGACAAAATTTATTACAACCACGCCTTCTTCGAAGTTTTTTAGGATAGCGGGCGACGCGACATCTGTCGTACAGAAAGCAGTCACGCCCTACGCGTAAGGGAAATTTTGAAAATATTGACGTTGATATAGAATATTTTTTGTTTAAGTAACATCTTGTGCGTGTAATTCTACTAATACGACACGCGCATCTTTGATCATTTTTTGTTAGTTATGGTGTGGTTTATTACTTCTAATAAAAAAAATGGCATATGGTATTCATAGTCCATCGTCTGCATTTAGCGGGTTAGGCGTAGAAAACCTAGTAATACTATAATTTGAGGATGAGATTTTAAACAACAGAGCCATGATAATGTCAAATATAATACATTTAGGTATTATTTTTTTCAGTTTCACGCCATACCCCGCTCATATGCAGAGGGAATCTAGTGTTAAGACATTGCAATGTTTTATATGCAATAATGGCAATAGTTTTATAATAATTTAATATTTAGTTGAATAATAAATAATATATAATTAAGTAAATACAATTTAACATTTTAGTATCGATAGCTAAAGTAGAGCTACATAGAGAAAGTATACACCTTTTAATGGTTGTATAATTCTGATACCATGAAAAAATAAAACTTGCGCACACTCTTCAAAGCGGGGCGACACCGCACCGCGCCGGCACCCCGGTGTTACATTCCCATGTCGCTGATCTCGCTATTTTTTTCCCTCACAAAAACTATGTAGTAACGACGGTTCATAGCAGACAGTGTGGCACCAACTTTTTCCGTCACTTTTTATCCTAATAAATCACGGTGCCGAACGATTGTGATTTTTACTGATTGAGATTAATTGCTAATAATAACAATGAAAACTTACATAATAGAATAGAAATTTATTTTAAATTTGTTATTTAATAGCAAATGTCGTTAGCATAATCCTAAAGCACAGTATATACCTACTTATTTAGAAGAAACTCAAAAAATGAGCTTCACACTTTATCCCGCACAAAGCGGGGTAGGCAGGGAGAACCTAATGTTATTACACTCCGTTCCCCACTTCATGCCGAATTCTGGAGACATTGTATATTGAGTGACAGACCTCAACGCCGCGCTCTGACTCGACACCAGAGCGAAGATATATAAATGTGATTTCATTTCTTCGAGTGGGAATCGAACCCACAACCAGTCGGTTTTACAGTCACACTTTGTACCTCGGTGCTACGACTGGCCTCAAGAAGAAGATAGAGCAAGAAGCTCATAAAAAGTATTAATATGAATGCTGTCATTTTTAAAAAATAAAATATTATTATGTATTTTTTCTTAAAAGTAACGGAAATATAACGATGAAAAAACGTTTTTAAATTGACAAAAACACACATCACATTCCAAAATATAAGAAAAAAAGAGGCCAAACATTAAATGCGGCATAACTGTCGGTCAGATTCGGGACGTCGAGATAAACTTTATAATCTGAGCCGGGACACGAACTACGAGCAACAGCAAATATTTGTACCGGATTAGACGCACTCGCTTTATAATTTACTATGTCCTTATGATAGTTCAGTTTGAAGATGCAATCTAAAATATAATTATCTCATAAATAAATAACATTTTATTAAAATAATATTTAAAATTATTTACTTCTCGATATAGGATATCAGAAATCTTTTATTTTCAACACATAATTAGTTTTCCATTTTCCCCTTCAACCTAATAAGAAACGGGGTTAACGCTAAGGTGAAAAAATCCACAAAATCAACGACGGCTTTAGCAAGATTTCGCAAAACCAGCTCAATTTAAAATTAAAGCCACGAAACGTGTTTTTCGCGTATTTTATAAAAATCTCGGGATGTAAGAACAATCTTCGACGATAAGCTCAAGCGCCAATATCATACGCTAAATCGATTACATTTTATAAATCTATTTAAAAAAGGAAGCCTGTTTTATGTTTTTGCCAAAAATAATATAGACAAAAAAAAACATTTACTTAGTAAAATTAAACAAAAAAATATTAAAAAAAATTATTAAGAACATATTTTTATACTTATTTATAACATTTGTCATAAACATCACATTTCTTTTCCAATTCTATCAAAATTGCTATCTTTTTCGACAAAATCAATAAAAAATATATCTACCCTCATACAAAAAAAAACAAACTTCACATTACATTGAGTAACGACAGCAATTGACTAATGAACTTAACATACAATAGCAGTTTAATAAATAAAATGCAGTCTTTTTAATCCCCTATTTAAATTCAATGCCAAGCAAGTGCAGGACTAATCATCACAATATAATGCTTCGCTGAGTTGAGGGGTGCTTTTTGTGGCGCGACTGCGACAGAGATACTATTTTATATAAAAAACTGTAAAAAACGAAAGGGATGGACAACATAGTCGATTCATTTGGATTGACTTTAAATGATTGCCTTTTTTGTTCGACGGTGATGGATTGCGAATCATTTTGCTTACGCTCGATTCACGTGTGTTAAATTGTCTTTGTATTTTGCTGTAAAATATATTAAAATCGAATATCGATATCGGAAAGTTTAATAATTGCAATATTATCAATAAGCGTGGAAAGTACTGAGTAAATCATATATATTTTATACGTGCGTTAAATTTATACGGAAATGAATTTTATTATTCAATATAAAACTGATAATGTTAAAAAAATATTACATATTTTAGAATAATATTAATAGTCTTCAGTGTACTGCAGTTTGGAAATATATTTTTCAAAATTAGCAAGTTTAATTAACAAGTTCTAGACTCTACCACTATTAGAGTCAGTTCAATTTTCAATTATATGACCGATAAATAAATAGATTCTCTATGTCTTCAAATAGGTAAAACAAGCTCAGTAATACTATGTACGCATAGATATCATACTGTTTATTTATTTTAGTAGATCTAATGTAATATTCTTTTATTATATCTAAAATTAAAGAACAATCGTGGTGCAGGAGCTCAGCACAGGTTGTGGGTTCGATTAAAATTAGAAAAAATGATGTATTTAATATTTTAATATATTCACTATGGTGCAGCGTTGAGTTCCGCCACTGAACACTTAATTTTCTCCAGAATTCGGCGAAAAATAGGCAACGGAAGTAAGACACACGTGAAAGGAGTGTCGTAACACTAGGTTCCTTTTGCCTATCAGACACTGCGTGAAGCTTCAAAAAAAAAGATAAATGTAAAAAACTCAAATAGAGCACGCGTTCGTCGCGAACATTATAATACTAATTGCGTAACTAAACGGCAGAAGCGCGTAATCCGATATTGATGCGTTTGTAAAAACTATCCGATCCTCGCCCCCTCTCCCTTCTCATTGTTGTCACTGAATAATTCATCAAACAGGTGCATCATGGGCTAATTTGTTACTTTGTATATTTTACGCGTGTTCTTTATAAAATAAGGATATTTATTTAAAGAAAAAAATATATAATTATGCATACTGAAAAAAACTGAAATACAAGATTATTTTTTGAGATATTAATAAATTATTTTTTAACAAAAAAAGACCTCAGAACTTAGAACTTTAAGCAACCAATTAAAATGTTAAATTATTTATTTTTTTATATACATATTCCTATAAAACAGTTAGGTAAGGTTAACTATACTCGAATATCTATTGATGATTGTATTTTAGTATTGTAGAGTAAAAATTGTTCATTGAAGATAATGAAGCGTGGCGGGATGTGGGTATATCATAAATTCATAGCCGTATACAAAATTAGGGCTTATTCACCTCCCACCCCAAATGTCACACAATTTTGTGCTGCTCTTATGTTTGCTTCTGGTTTTGTCTTAAAGTTATTAAAGAGAGTCATGTCACTATACATATATACATTGAAATGTATTTCTATTTTTCTTTTTCATTTAAAAAAAGGTGATAGCGTCATTACATTTTTACATTATATGTAGGCATATATGTTTGTTAAAAATGTCATTCCTAAGAATTCATTGTTTATATTTTTTTAAAACAGTATGTAATAATTATCTTTGATAATAATTAAGTTTCAAATTTATTTTTTTATGTCAAATTTTATAGTGAAATTATTTTTATTATTCTTTTTATCATTATAACGAGCAAAGCAAGTGAGAATTACCAACTATAAAAAAACTTAAAACGAATTTACTCATATAATCAAAATAATACAACTAAACCTTTGAAATTATTAATAAGAAATATTTAAATCACTCACATTTTAATTTTTCTAACGGCTCATGATGTAGAGGTGGCGCGTGGTGCAAGGGTGTGTGCTGCGGCTCATGGTGCAAGGGCGCCATCAGGCTCGATATCGCTGAACCTACTGATGCTGCTACCGAGTCGTGAAGGTGGCCTCCCCCATGGAGCTCTAGTTCACTGAGACATAGCCCGTTCTCGCCCAGCGGCTCCATGCCGGCCGCCAGCGCTTCTTTGTACACGCGGAGGTGAATGGTGAAGCCTTCTTTTTACTTTGGGTGAACAGGTCGCGGTAGCGACTGAGGTAGTCCAGTTAGGCGTGGCGCATGCTTCGGTAAACCTATAACGAATTATGTTGCATTAAATTTAAATGTCTGGTAAAAAAACATACAATAAAATTGTTTTTTTTTATTTTAAGTTATTCTTTCAACCCCAAAAACAACCCCTTAGAAGTTGAATATTGCAAATTCCCGTCTTAGCGAGTACCTACGTCCTATAAATAACTCCTATGCAACATTTGAGATTCCTAGAACATGTAGTTTCTGAGATTTCGTGATGAGTGAGTTACCATCCGATTTAATATATAAAGATTATAGCATATGTATACTATCCCCCTAAACATAGCAATATGTTAAATAAGCGGTTGCTTAAGTCAATTCAAATGTTTCCAACTAAAACAATAAATATATCAGTAATACGTAAAAGTATTATCAATATGATTTAACGTGTACACAGTGGTGTAAAAAGTAAATGCTGTAAATAACAACCTGATGGAGATATACAGCCCCACCACTTTCATATTTCAAATGGTAGAGTCAGTAGATAGACGTTTTTTGGTATCATAAAGCTCTATGGAAAATAGGGAGTATGTGTTGAATGCGCGCATATAGTGATTTACGGACTTAATTGCCTTTTTCACGTGGAACTTCACTTGGAATTCAATATCATGCAAAGAGAATAAAAGTCGACGTTGAAATGCTAACGTTTTCGTATTGCTAGCTACGCAGTTTATTCTGTTATTGTTACTAGTACCAAGATAATGATATGGCAATATGATTGAATATATTAACATTGAAATGTTAGCGTTGAAATAGGTATACTTATTTATGGCCTTTTTTAGATAATACTGAATAGATACTAGAAATAAATCCATTTTGTATACCCAGTAAGAAACAAAAATAGCAAAATATTCTTACAAAAAATGTCAATACCTTAGAAGTTGTTGATTATTAATTCTTTAGACGGTCTAATATGTTTTATTCGTAATTATTTAGAGAATATAACGTTGTGTATTTTTTTTATTAAAAATAATTATATGTAGGTACCTTATTAAGTAATCAGAACGTTTTAGCTGCTATTAAATGAAATTAAATAAAATATATAGAGTCATATAGTAACAATTATTATGTAAATGATTTTGCACATTATAATAATATAAATGCGATGACCGACACCAACATATGTATATTCTCATTATAATATGCTACTGGCACAATTACGTAATGTGTGTTAAATATTGTTATTGCAATTAAATATTTATAGTAATTTAACAGTTAGATATACGTCTAATATGACGGAAAAGGTTGATCTGATAATATTAATTATTATATTTATTATAATTAATACTTAAAAAACAACTTTACGAGCATCCCGCATAGGCAGAGGCGCGTTAAGGCGTAACTTGATGTCGGGCTTTTAGGTTGGTGCCAAAGCGAACAAATGAAAATATTAAAAACTCGCGAACTCACAACCGTCGCGTTACAGTCACGCCCTTGTGCCACTGCGCCCCGGCGGCCTAATTAATATTACCTGGACCAACCCCAATAAAATCCTATAAACCATGTAAAAACAAATTAAAAGACAAACACAACAAAGTAAAAGTAATTTATTGTAAGTTTAGAGCATAAAAAGAAACAAATAAAGTATATCTAATTTCTCCTTTCGTTCATATTTCATAATTATGAGTTATGCGTCTTTTCGATATTTATTGACTTTACTAATAGAGCAAAGCTAAAATACCACTGTTCGAGCTTAAGCCATTATCCTTTAAAACCTGTAAGCCTTTTGAGCTTAAAGATTTAAGTTGGCGACAGAAGACCGTTTAACGTTTATAAAATTAATAAAACAATGCCTAATATTACCTAAACTTGAATCTCGCAACATATTTTTTTTTACTACTTATATCAATAACAATTTAATGTCTTTAAAATATTTTTTCTCATACGAACTTATCTGTGAATGTTAAGAATAATACTTAAAGATAAAATTTATCTGCTTATAGTTTTGCAAACTTATTTTGTGATATTTTTGTTTTCGCTTTTATGTAACATTTTTAGAATAAATATTTAAAATAAAGTAAATGGACTTGTCTCGTTCTTTTAATAGAATTGAACGTTGAATTCTATCAAATACACCAAAAGTTCTTCTAGATTTACAAAAACGCATCTGCTCGGTATGAAATAGAAACACTAATAAGACACCATGTTCTCCACTTTCCATTTGTTAGAGACTGAGCTCTATATCGATAAACTTAATTCTACATTTCTTTTTATACGAGTCCCGTGAAAATAAAAGAAACTTGAATTTAATAAGTATACAATATTACTGTGTAAATTATGAACTTACAATAGACTAACAATCGCGATAGAGTAATTAACTTAAAATATTTCTACACTTTTTGACATCACCATGGTACTAATTTGTAGATATTTATTGAGATAAAAAAGAAGACAAATATCTAATATGACAATAATGAAAGAGAATTCTGTCATTAAATGTTATCACAAATCACTGATTGAAGATAATGATAATAACATGGCGAATGTTGAAACTCAATATGGTTCCGAAGTACAAAGAGACATTGTTGACCATAGATAATAAATACTCAATATTATATTCTAAAAAAATTAAAAACAAATTCCAATTAAATAATTATTACAAAGTAACACTTTAAAAACATATCATATCAGTGGATGAATGGAATATAAGTGTAAAACATGTGTAACGACATCTAACATGGCAAATATTTAAGTGTATCTGCTTGTATCTCGTCTATCTGTTGATAAGACGGCTGTATGGCAGCGTCGACTGTCGATATTGACACGCACCGCTGATACTGGCGTTCGTGAGAATTCAATGTTTCTATTCAAACGCTATGAATATAAATAACTTATTGCTTCTTGTTTTAAGCTATGTAGGTTGTTTTTGTGGAATAAATTTATCGTTCTCTATTTTATATTTATTTTTTTGGAAAATGGAAGATAATTTAATTTTTAAATCTCTTTTTTAAATTTTGTGTTAGCTAAGCTAATACAGTCACGTCCTAATCTACAAACGACTAAACAGATAGTAATTGCATTTTATCACAATGTTATACCATAGAGTTTATTCACTTCCTGTGATAAAGGTACAGATATTAAGTAACTACCTATAAAATATATGTATTTATTTATATTTATCATTTTTACATTTTATTTTACTACTATTTTTATTATTTTGGCGTTTATTTAGCATCAGATTCCAAATTTGTTAAAGGATTTATATAACTATCAAATGTTATTAAATTTAAACCTGGTCCATCATACAACATAACGAATACGTAGGTAGAGTTAAATCTAATGTTAAGAGACACGTTTCTAAACATATTGTGTACCTATAGGATTTTTTTTCAGTTTCACGAGAGAGAGCCTAGTGTTAAGACACTCCATTCCCCTCTTATCGCCGAATTCTGGAGGCATTGTGAGACTGGGAATTGAACCCACATGTTGTAGCATTTAAAGTCACAGTGCAATTACTGACCTCATATGAAATTTTTGTCCTTTATAGCAAGCGAAGAGAGATGATTGCCGAGCGAAGCGAACAGATTATCTCTTGTATTTTATATAGGTAATTTAACTTATTCTTTACAATATTTTTTCTTTTCGTATCTCCATTTATATTTCACGTGGTAAAAAGGACGCACCTAGTGTTAATGCACTGTATCTTCCAAATTTCGTCTCTTTTCATTTTTATTGTGTGATGAAACTCCACAAAGTGTCTTATCCGACGGAAAAAATATTAATTATTTATTATTTTTTCCTTCGAATAAGAATTATAGTATTTGTATATTATACTTAATATTATTTTATGAATAATGTCCCATATTAGGTGCATTACGTTATAGGAAATTATTTTAAATGAACACAATGTTTACTATCAGCCAGCTATTTCCTACTTATTTATGAAAGGTATAAAAGTTTGAACGTAGCGGGTTTTAAATTTTCTCTAATAAATACATATAATCTATGGAGATATAGTAACAATATATTTTCTAAATAGCACATGTTTAATTTTTTCACTAGAGTAATTGTCATACCTAAAGATTTGCTTTGTTTTTTTTGTAAAGGATTTCATCAATAATTAAGTTGAATTTGAACTTTGCAGATATTCCAAAAGCTCTAGGCAGGTCTAACATCACAATTATAATATCCGTCTCTATATGCTGTTGACATAATATTTTTATACAATATCACATAATCTATATATATAAAAGGGCTTGTCCTCACTGACTGAGGTAAGACGCACGCACAGCCGTAACCGCTGTGCGTAGAAATGTGAAATTTGAACAGATGTTTACTTTCGTAATCTGGACATCCACTAAGAAGGGATTTTGAAAAATTTTAACCCTAAAGGGGAGAAATAGGGGTTGAAAGTTTGTATAGAAAAAAATTTAAATCGGCACCGATTTTTATAAAATTGTAAATTCTGACTCTTAAAAATATTTAATTGAACACCTGTTTCACGGTTTTTTAGAATTTATCCCCTAAGGGTGCCAATAAGGGGTTGAAAGTTTGTATAGATTTTTTTTTAAATCGGCACCAATTTTTATAAAATTTGAAATTCAAACTCTTAAAAGTATTCAATTGAACACATGTTTTATGATTTTCTAGAATTCACCCCCTAAGGGTGCAAATAAGGAACGGAAAGTTTGTATGGTAAAATCTTTAAATCGCCACCGATTTTTATAAAATTTGAAATTTAGACTCCTAAAAATTGAATTTAATTGAAAACATGTTTCGTGGTTTATTAGAATTCACCCCTAATTAAGAAAGCGAAGCTGCGCGCGTCCGCTAGTGTTATATATCACACTAGAGCACTAATTTTCATCAAGTTGATACTTAATTTTTTTAAATGTTATTTAACAATTATTATTTCTTAGTAAATTTAATTTGAGGCAATGCAGTTTGAATAAGTATTTATGTTCTTACATAAATACTCGTTATGACTGCAAATCCTGAAATTTGTGCAAAACGTGGCGCTATTTTGTTTAATAAAAATGACTCACTCATTTAATACTTTACTATTAATATTAATTAAATATTACAAAAGAAATATGCTTTATCTGTAGGTATTTCATATTTTTCGATTATAAAACGATTATAATATCCGTTCTCTGATAAACAAAAACTTATCTCTACATCAACTACCATCAATTTAGTTTTATCGACAGTAGTCAAAAATAAATTATGGAAAAATACATTAAACAACAAAAACATTTTAGTTCTAATTTTAAATAAAAAATAATTCCTAAAAAAATATTTTACCTGAAAAAAATTAAGGTATTTGTTTTAGTTTTAATATTTTTGCCTAATGTTAAGTAACTTATTTTTATAAAATTCACATTTATGCATATATTTAAATACTATTTATATATCTAATTTAGGTAGGTACCTACAGTACCTGTATCAAGTTTTGCAACAGAATTACCGTCGGCATTGTCGGAGCGTCCTACTATAAAAATATCCTATAAGTACATTTTCGTTAAGCTAAATATATTATTGAAAGGTTATAAAAATAATTTCAAGAACGGAATTTAATTATTTTTACTCGCTTTTAATCAAAAAATATTATTTTTTTATACCAATAGAGTTTCTTCAAGAGTCATATTTATAGTTAACATGACTTGCGGCCAGTCCTGCCGCAGGAGTATAAGATTCACACTCGAAAAAATGATTTAATATTTTCATTTCCTCGCTCTGGTAACGAGCCAAAGCGCGGCGTTCAGTTCCGCCCAGTGGGGAACGGAAGTGTCTTAATAGGAACGAAATGTCTTGACGCTAGATTGGTATGTGCGGGGTATATCGTGAAACTAAAATAACATTAACTACACTTTTAATAAGTCTATTTTGTACCTTTTTATTATTTGGAAAATTTAAAAACTTATAGATGATGTAAAAAGTGTTTTAATCTACTTGTTATTTTATGTTTTGTTTTTAAACATCAATATTTGTTAAATATCTATTTCCTACAAAAGGTGAAACATTAATATTGTTGCAATAATTAAAAATATTTTAATAAATATCATTAAAATAATTTAATTGCTTTACATGGCAAGCTCTATCATAAATATCTTATTAAGTTCTTCTATGACTTTCTCAACTGCATAATCTTTGAGAACCCATGACTACAATAAATAGACTTACTTTTATAGGTTATTTTATTATTAACTAATTCAGTTTCCCATTGAGTACATACATTTCTTCAATAGGTTGTCCATCTATATGTTAATTTTTTTTTTCAATGATTGAAAAATAATGCTTTGTTTAATTTTAGTTGCATGATTTCTAAAAATTTATGAAACACTTGTTTTATCTTATTGAACAAACTTATTTATATATCTCGGCACGTTTCTCAAATATTAGAACAAAATAGAGTAATGATATAAATGAAAAATAGCTCAACGGCTATATCTTGTTCATTCGTGTTGCATGGACTTACCGTGAAGATGCAGATGCATGCACTATTAATTGTTTTGAATGCTTGGAAGCTTAGCTCGATCAACCTCAGGTCGTTCCTTAGGCTCAACACGGCGTGCGGGCTCCAAATCCTTGGATATCCGTCATAATCTTGTCCAAACCTTCGGATTACACGCGTCCCGTCACAACGTAAACACAAGAACAATCAGATACCGATAAATCAAAGCGCACGATACGACGGGAATCCGCTAAATCCTCGCGGGGATCGCGTAAAAAATACTAGTATTAAAAACAGTCTTAAGTGGGCTTACGAACGCGGCGCGGAACGGCCCGCACTGGCTCTAATCTCGGCCACTTCCCGACGCAATTTGAACCTAACTCCACCACTCTATACATCATCCGGCGACGCCCGCCCACCGCGCCGCCGCGGCCCCGTACTCTCGTCCCGCTCTAACCCGCACGTTTCCAGCATGCTGTCCCGCTCTCACTGAAATCTCGCCGTGTGGAGTTTTCAGTGCGTGCGGGGGGGACGCAGTCAGCTGGCCGAACTTATGCGGATAAAATCGACTTTTTATCGGCTTGCTGTGACGGCTCGTGACGTCACTGTTTACTTCGGACGGACGTGGACTTGGTGTAAAAAATATTTCTTTAAACTTCATAAGTCTAGGTTTGCCTGTCAAAATATTCTACTACTATATTGGAAAATCTTATTATTGCAACTGTATTATTTTCAGGAAAACTTTTATGTTTCTTCATTTATATGTTCATTTATATGCATGTGAGGTGGCTTCAGAACTTTGTTTATTTTCAGTGCTATAACTAATAGATGCCTAAATTTTGATATTAGAGATAAGGGTAGCAATAGCCAAATTCTTTTATTGTCCATTTGGTATATGCTTTTAACGATAAAAGCTCTTCAAAGAGATTAAAGATAAATTTGTGACATAATGTATCTAACTAAATTTATTCAACAGGCAAAGCTCATTTAAATCGTGCAATATGTTTTCCTTATAGCACACAAATAATTGCAGTTTAAATCGCGCTCCATGCAGCGTCGCCCGCAATAAATAAACGGGCGTTCGCAACGTAAACAGATCGAGCGCATTAACCGCGCGTCGGCGTACATAAAGAGAGCGGTATAAATATAAAGTTCCCACTCGCTGCCGCGCAAACTTAGCTAAACAACGCCATAATTGCCTTCATTACTTAAATTACTGAAATTATTTATTCAAAAAGCTGGCAACATTTAGCCGCGAGCGGTCCCGCCCACCGCGCGGCGGCTCGCCAATGAGGAGGCGGCGCGGCGAGGTGGGAGGGGCGGAATTCAATATGGCGGACACATTTGCAGCCTTCTCGGAGCGGACGCGTCGGAAACCCGCCGTCGCTAGCGCGTTTTCCAGCTGAATCACTCTATGGTGTTTAATTGGAGGTACCCATAACTTGGAAATTTGGGTGTCTGAAGTAAGATTAATACATTAATTAACTATTATAATGATCTTACTCCTTGATATGACTTCTCCGACGGCAATTCTCCGACGGCTCTACACTATAAGGTAAGATAATGCACATAATATAATTAAAAAATGTATCTATAGGTATGTAGATATAGCTCCTTACAAAAATATGTTTTAAGTTGACAATCACACTCATGTCTTAAAATTAGAAGGTAGACATATAGAAATTAATACTTACGTACAGCTAATTAACTCATTATCTCAATAGTTATTATTTAGTTATTATTAAAAGATAACGATAAGATAATCTTTACGTAGGTACTTATATAGGTAATTATTTACAATGTATAGAACTAACAATTGAATGGAATAAATAATTTCCTTGTAACAACAATATTTAAATAATTATTTAACTTCTTCCAACAACTTAACACATTTCTTTATAGAACCACAAAGAAATACAGAAATATGTTATAAAATATCTAACCTGCTTACCTAAAATAAGTTAAATTTTTCAATTATAAATAATCCATTGACATCTAAATCTAATAGAAACAATAAAATAAATATTGCAAAGATAGAAGAAACAGGTCATTCTACTCGTTTCTTATATTATGTCGGAATATCTCCCTAGCTTTTATAGAACTATCATCAGTTAATTTCTATAATATATTCCAAAGGCAATATTAGAAGGGTCATTTTATATTAAGTTACGTATAAAGAGGAGTTAGGCCAGTTGAGGCCAGTCACAAACGTACGACTTGTAAACCCGATAGATTGTGGATTCGATTCCCACTCGAGGAAATGAAATATTCAATATTTTCATTTTTTCGCTCTGCTCTATGTAAAGCGCGGCGTTGAATTCCGCCACTTCCGTAAAAAGTGGAGAGGTTAAAATATCTAATGTTGTGTACCTATATATACTTACGTATATTTATTTTTATATACAATTTTTTTTTCAGATTCTAAGAGTTGAGGGAGTTCCTACTTCTTTACTTTAAATACGATGTTTTGCTTATTTTTCTTCTAATACAAATCAATTGTAAACTTTTAGTGTTAAATCTAGATATTATCATCATCTCATTTATTTATTAAAGTAGGTAACGGAAGTGTCACAATTGGATCGGAGTGCCTGAACACTAGGTTGTCTGGTTCCCTCTGCGTACACTGCTATTAAGTTAGGAAAGTGTGTAATTTATTATATTATAGACAAATAAACAAAAAAATGAATTCGTTGTATTATTTCACCTTGAATATTTAGTAAATAGTACACACTACAACATAAATTATATTAAATAAACCCAACTTTACAAATGAAATAATAAAATAACTATATAATAAGATAAAATAACTAGTTACATAATTATATAATATTATTGAGGTTATAAAGCTCTACGAAGGTTTGCTTAACGCTATTACATCCGCATGTTAAATACTTATCTAGGTACATGTAGATCGAAATATGAAAGTTTCTTTTCAGAAGTTTATAATATTTTTTTATTAAATATAATAAACAAATAAATATACAAATAAACCATCAAAGTTTGATTGATACATTTGGAACATTTTCAATTCCATGTTAAATGCTTAAGCTTTCGTAGCAAACTGTAGCTGTTTAATTGTTTCAATTTAAATGAAATAACACTATTATAGAAATTAATTAATAATATAATATTATACTTATAAATAAACTTATATATAATCTCACTTATTTATTTATAAGTAGTAACAAATAAAAATAATTAAAATCAGATAAAATATTATTTCTATATATAGATAATAAAGTAGACAGATAATTAACAAAAATAAAATACATCCGGATGTCCGTAAAGATAGGAACAGAGGAATATAAATCGACAGCAAAATATTTTAAACCAACACCAGCACCAGCTACAAATGTAATGATTTGTCTGATTAATCGAGCGTCGCAGATGTCTGCCAAAAATAAAGGATAGGGTCGCGGTAATCGAGTCTAAAGGGGGCTTCCCCTACTAATAGATAGTGTTTGTCATTTATTGTTAAGCGATGATTTAAATTTATTTATAATGATATTTCAATTTTTTTGACAAATAATGTTAAATGCGTTATTTTATGAGAATTTGAAATATCCTATATATATTTTTATTTATTTTTTTCCTAATTTGATATAAATTAGGAAATTGCTTATTTTGTTTTTCTAGCTGTGTTTTTATTAGTGTGTCCTCACTTAAAATTATCTAAATATTTTTCCAAAACGTTTTTTCATTATTTTCTAATTTCCAAATTATTTTTTAAGTACAGCATTCAATTGTATTGCTCTATATCCTTTATATAAACTTCACACTCATATAAGTAAAACAACTATAAAAATAAATGAAAAGCGATTTTTTTTCTTAAAAAAAATTACTAGACAATCAAACATGATGCTTGTCTATAGGTAATTAATGCAATGTCAAAAAGTAGGCAATCACGTCAGTCGTTACCTTGAGGTTGTAAAATAATAAAAAACATATGAATCTACTTACATTATAACCAACAACAAACACATGGCAGTGCCGTGATACTAAGTTACACTTTCTGTTTGAAATAAAGATAATTGTTATTATCTTTATTTGTTTCTTAAAATATAGAAAAAAACAAAGTGATCTTAACAACTTTGAAAATAAAATTGCAGAAAACATAAACTTTGAATGCCTAATAAAAGAGTTCGCAGATAGAAAGGCTAGAAGAAGTGAAATTTTATTACTTTTTGTCATTATTTTTTTTTTAAATAGATGGTTATTTCGTTGTAAACATTCCCTTTTTTGTATATTATTGAAATGTAGTTAGGGGGCGCCGAAAAAATTTCGCCCAGGGCGCCAGTAGTGCTAAAACCGGCACTGGGTACTAGGTAACGTGTAGTTCCTATTACAGTACCAGTATAATACCTACAAGAATTTGAAATATACCTACTACTTTACTGCATAATAAACAACTACATAAACCCATTATTGTAAGTATTTTCGAAGCTCTAATCAAATTATTATCTAATGATGGCTTGTGAAACAAATAAGTTCAAACTAAACTAAACTATATTAAATATTATTAATATTAAAGAAATTTTCTCTACCTATTTCTTCTTTCTTCTTGTTCTCTAAAGACCATTTACACACTCATCAAAAATTCATGAATGGGTAAATGATCGACTCTCAGTTTAGTAAGCAAGCGACCCTGGCTGCAGATTTAACATCAACGACTATGCTACGAATAATATACATAAGATAGGTCTAAGCTCCTATAATTTTTATAATAAATATCGGATCGCTTTTACTTCTTGTAAGAAAGGCACACAGCTACCTGCCTACATGCTACAAAACAATAAAAATATTATCATGAAAGACGGGTCGTCTTCAGGAATATATCGTTACTAAAAAGTTTTATTTATTATGAAGAATTTAGAAAATTATCTTTTATTACTGCTTCATGCTGTTTATAACAGGGTAGACTAACGAAACGACGAAACTTGTGTTAAAAGTTAAACACTATGTTCCGGAACAGAAAGTTGCGGATCTCAACGTAGTGCTTTGCTTTGTTGCCAGGACAAGGAAATTTAAATAATTCTTCCCTCCAGTAGAAATCGAACCTATACCCTACTACTACTACCTACCGCTTTATTTTATTATTGTGTTCTTTTTAATTTACTTAGGTAGGTAGTACAAAGATCAACGACATTCATTGATTGTTTGATCATACAAAATTCGCCATATCAATTTATAGATAAAATAAAATTTTACCAATCACATCAATAAGGCTAATGTATCATTAATATTATATTCATAAAATAAATAATTTATTAAACAGGTATTTCTAAGTATATATTATGCAAACGCTAATAATAATAACGCAGCCAGGTCACTCTACATAGACTACCTAATCTGAACTTGAAGCGCATAAACATTTATAGCACATAAATTGCAACTAATGCTGCAATCAGCAGTTTATCGGAGTATAGTAGTAATGTGATTGTTAATTATTCTACTTAGTTCTAGTGCTTACATGTTAGAGCGTTCTAAGCTGTTTACGAATTCATATACATATGTAGGTACATAGGAGGCGAGTCGGCGCAGGGGTACAAGCGTGTCTATAAAGGCGATAGATTGTAGGTTTGACTCCCATTAGAGAAAGTAAAATTTTTAATAATTTCATTTCTTCACTCTGGTGTCGAGGCAGAATGCGGCGTTGCGTCCCATCACCCCAGAATTGGTTCTGAACCCCAGAGCGGAGTGTCTTAACACTAGGATCCCTCTGCCTACCTTGCTACATGCATACAGCTTGAAGCTAAAAAAAAGTAAGTAGGTATATATTAATCTTACTAGAGTGCATTTAGAAGTGCAATGTAAGTTACATTTATGGTGAGTATATCTTAATGTAACATGAATGTACAAAACATAAAACAATAATTTTGGTATATTGTCCGTAGCTTTGTGAACGTAGACTGGAGAACGTGCCTCCTTCCTGCATCACCAAACATGCCGGCTAAAGGCGATCTGTCCACAGTGCTACAAGATATCCTACACTAATAGTTATCAAAAGTAACTCCTATAAAACATTATGTTTCGAAGGATTTTTTGACCATTTTATTATTGATATTAAAGTAAAATCGTAATACTATTGAAAATTAAATTGTGAATTTAATATTCACGTTATACCGTACAAAAATTTATAAGAATTGTGACGAATACGAAAAACTAGTTATGAAGAAATTACCAGGCATCCCAAAGCCAGCTTCAATGTAATTTTTTAGACTTTATATTTATCGGTTTTATGTGCAAAAAAGAAACACATAAAAATAATCTATGAGGCAGAATGTCCATCATAAGTTCTTTCGGTACATCGTTAGTTCGACGGTAATATGCTGAGATTACGCGATTACCGTAAGAACATAATCCGATGTCAGCCGTCACCGCGTGAACTTGACCGCGCGACATGCAAACACACTATATTGTACTTGTCATATGAATACTGTAAATTACAAGGACATCATCGATTACATGTACCTACGTTTCAATTCCTCGCTCTGGTAAAGAGGCACGCAGTGTTGAGTTCTGCCGCTCAACACCCAATGCCTCCAGAGTTTGACGGAAAGTGGGGAATGGCAGTGTCTTAATGGGAACGGGAAATGGATTCTCTTTAAAAATGCGGTAAACAATATTATAAATAAGTACCTGTACACATAAGTGAGACTACTTAACCAAACCGGTCAAAACCTAATTAACCCATTATTGACAGTTTGTTCCTCAAATCTTAATATGTCTAGTATGATATCTGAAATCCAATCTTCGAGGTGGATTCAATTTTCTACATTGAATGTATGTACCCATTGAAATAGAAATTTTAAGCACTGTATTTTGCATCTTGCTTTTTGCTTACAAGACAAAAATATTTTTTTCAGTGAGGTGGTAAAATATGTTGTTTCTATTAATATCAAATATTAATTTTCTAAAATTCAAAAATGAAATAGTTTCTGAATAACATTTACTCATGTGTTTTATTTAAACAAGTAGAACACTTCCCCCCTAGTAACTTCCCAGCAGTATTTCCCAAAAACAGATAGCGGGAGCAATAAAAGGATTAAAAGAGTTGTTTATATTATAACATTACATACATACGTAGAGCATTGTTATCGGCAAAGCAATAAATAAAAGTAAATCTAGACCGTTATCAATGCCACTGAATTTTTCGATTAGATATCAATCACGAAATATTCTCATACCTAAAAACATGATACATAATAAAAAAAATATTATACCTACTTTAAAATATATTAAAATATTAATATGAGAATGTGTGCTTGAACTTTTACCAACGCCAGTATTAAATATGGTTAAAGTATCTAAATGAAATACCTACTATTATTTACATTGCTAATTATTTTCTAAAATATTTACATTTCACTAACTATGATAGTTGATATGTGAAAACTTCTATCAGGCCGAAGCCTGGTTGAGGGCAGGTGTGGCGCGAGTACGCAAGTTTCTCAAAGTGAACAGATTGTCATAACATTAGGTTCCCAGGTTCCCTCAACACTGATATGTATAAGATATACCGTGAAGCTACTACCTATCGTTATAGAGCTTATTAAATAATTGTTTGTAAGTAGCTGTAGAGCTATATGAATATCTTACATTAAAGCTTCGTAAACTTCGACTTTCTTTGAACTTATTATGTAAGTTCACGATATTGTTATTACAGAACAAAGATGTTTTAATATTATATAAGTAAATTATAAAGGGTCGTATCGGTCGACGAGCATAATTTATTCTCTTTGAATATTCATAGCAGCTCAATACTCATTAAATTTTCAAATATAGACAACAACTAGGAGATGCTCTCCTAAAGTCGTACCCAATACGTAGGTATATAGTATTTCACCAACTCAGCAATCGGTGACCAAAAATTATAATAAAAAAATATTGTAATTTATATTTTTATTCCTACGGTCTGATGTCAAGGTAAAGCGCGGCTTTTTAATATTAGGTTGCCTCTGCGTACCCTGCTGTATGCGGGATACAGCGTAAAGCTGATGATTTTTTTTAATATTAAAATATTTTAATCATCAATTCCTAAAGTATATTTTATTGAAAAGCTACAAACACTATGTAATAAGAATATTTTATTCTATTAGACGTATTTTCGCAAATAGGTAGATACTTATTTTTATTTGAGTAAGTTACGTTCAGAAAAATGTACACTTATAACTATTTCGTTTATAATATTTATTTCGTATATAATAATTTAAAATTGTGGTTATCTTACTTCCAATGAGCAAAGATGCCAATGATTAATCATCCCATTGTTTTAATGATGCGAAATTATGCAGATTCAACGCGATCACAATACCCGCGATTTCTGCACGATCCCCAAATACAGCCCTAACATCTTTTACTTTGACAATAGAATGTCATCAAATATACCTACTTACGACTTAGACGAATAATTTTTACTCGCATAAATTAAAATTGTTTAAAAATTAAATTGATTATTTACATATATACAAGAGATATTTTTACAATAAAACGTTAAAACGAAACAAATAGAAAAAAAATGCTTAAAAGTTTTATGCTCGCTTTAAATTGGATTGGCATTTTTATACTCTTTTAGAATATAAGTCATTCAATTAATTAAACCAAGCGTCTCCTCCCTGGGGCTAAACTTCACAAATTAAAATCTTATCTTTTAATTCGAATTCGATCCTATTCGAATGTGTTTATACTTTCGAAATATTAGAAATGAATCAAAATTTACTGATATAAGCGGAGCACAGTGGACGAACGACGTCGAACTATATCTAACTCAGTAGTTGCAAGATCAATCTCCAGTTAAAGCAACGATTTTAATTTTGCTCTACTTTGCTAAGACAAAGCGTAGTTTTAAGTTCCGCCACCTGTAACCGAAACGACCTCGAAATGTTTCGAATTCTGGAGGAAATTTGAAAATGAAAGAATTCACTAGATTCGCTATGTCTATCCTGCTTTATGGGGAAAAACGCAAATGTAAAAAAATAGAAACTATTATATTTACTTACATTTTTTTACTAATAAAATGACTGTAAAACGTAATGAGAAAAACTCTAATTTAATATAATTCTACAATAGCTGACCGACTCATGCATTATAATAGTAATTGTAACAAAGTTTAATTACCGTCTCGAATCAATAGCGTCTCAGCTAATGGAATAGTTGGGAGTCAATCACACGGCTCGTAAACCCCCAGTTCAGTTGTTACTTCCACTACATATAATTACAATTGAATTTATGTCTCATGTTACTTAGTAAATGATAGTAACGAAACAAGTTAAGGTAAATCTACTTACTGAATACTGAAATAAGATAGAATGATTCGTATAGAGTTTGGAATTATGTTTACATTTAGGAGTAAATGAGTTTTTTACTATATTTATTAAATATTCCTATGTGAAAAAAGTATCTTTTATATGGAAAGCGTTCATAGTTGTTGGTGGTGTACCTACCATTTTTATAATTTACCTTTTTGTTTTTACTGGTTACGAGTTTGATCCCCACTCGAGGAGACAAAATGCTTATTTTAATTTATATTTTTATTTCTTCGCCCTGCTGTCGAAGTAGGTACAGCGCGGCCACTCAACACGCAATGGCTCCAGAAATCAATGGAAAATAGGGAACGAAGTGTCGTAACACTAGGTTCTTTATCCTGCTGTGTGCGGGATACATCATGAAGTTGATATTTATTTTTAATATTTTTAATAAATATACTAGTTTGTGCTTTAATGACAAATAGGTATTCCTATCAATTTATCAAGCCCGATACTTAATCCAAACACACCACAAAATCAATACACGCCCCAACTAAATTAGCGTGTAACATTTCCTGTTTAAATTGTAAACGGGATCGTTTCTCGCCAAAATATTGTAACGATATAGAAATTGAAGGAGAACGGTGCGCGGGCGTCGGCACGCTCCGGACGCGTGGCTGTCACGTGGCCTTCAAAAAGGACGCGCCTCCTTTAAACCCTCACCAGTATTTATTCTACCACTATCCTCTCATTGTAAGTCTCGTGTCATCCAACGCAAATTCAGTTTGGATCTCATCACGCACCCCCCTTACGTCATCACTAAGCAAACATCCAGATTGCATTATTATTTAATTGTCTAGAGTGTTTTCTTTTGTGAATTTAAAATGAACGTTGAACTTTGATTAGCGTATGGGTCACATACGTTTGAAATTTATAAAAATATTAATTTTTATTTAAGTCTTTCGCTGGTTGTAGCATTGTCTAGCTTAGTTAGAACAAAAGCTATATTAAAGCTCACAAATTTTTAACTATTTTATATAATAAAGTATCAAAAAATTATAAAATGATCGCGGTGCGCATAACGAAATCTGCACGGCGACCCAACCTGAAGTAATACCAGCCATACATCAGCTTCCATTCTAATGGTAATTCGGGATATACGATATTGTAGCCACGGTCCCTCCATAACAAATGTTTATTTTATACACAACGCCACTAACAATAGTGTGCAAATACCTAAACGCCGTAAATGGCGGCGCGATGCGATTTAGATGATAATGCCCGAACAGAAATAATAATGGACGCCGCTCGTAATTTCTCTCTGTTTACTCTCGCGGTTTTCCGATTTATGTATATAGATAAATATTTTTATGCTTAATTAATAGGTTAGGCAATTGTGATTAATAAATTTAAACATGAAGAAAGGCCTAAATTATTTCTACATTCTTTAAATCAAATAGCCGAAATTTATCAATAAGTACCTACCTACCTTTTTTACTTGAGAGACAAATTAATGCCCCTAGCAAAGCATTGAATTAACATTTTAAGCTAGCCATTTAGTGTTTTTAGTATTGTATTGAAATTTAAGCAAATATATTTTTACTGACGTCGTCGTGACGCAGGACGGTCGTCCACGGGTTCGATTCTCACTGAATGAATGAATAATTATTTCCATTTTTTCTCTATAGCACCAGGACGAAAAGCACGGCGGTGAGTGCCGTCACTCAACACACAATGCCTCGAAAATTCAACGGAAAGTGGGGAATGGAGTGTCTTAACTATGGGCTACCTCTGCCTACTCTACGGGATACAAAAAATATATTTATAAATTTAACATCAATCTATTATATAAATTGTTTATATGAACAAAGATAATACCGAGACGCCGTTAAACATACCTAGATAGATACCGTAATATTTCCCAAGCACAACATATAAATATATAAACAAAGGGGTAGGTAATTCGGTAGCTATGTGAGCTTACATGTTTAATTTGATATTTAAAGGTGGGTACACCTGACAGCCCTAACGCACATGCATATTCATGGGCTTCATTAATCATACCCAGCTAACACCTACAAGATACTCCCGCACGAATTTCGTGAAATATAATGAAGTATTAGTTATGCATGCCGCTATGACGCCGTTGCAATTTGTTATAGTAAATTGCGCGTTTGAACAATTTATATTTACCTATCGAAATTTATCCCGTCGTAGAGCTTCATATATTTCGGCGGTCTCTATGGAATAATTTTATACGATTTATTTAATTGTTGTTTAATGATAATGAACACAATCGCATGTTGTATATT
>HE671301.1:0-10891 GCA_000313835.2 Heliconius melpomene melpomene | reverse complement strand
AAATAGGTATTCCTATCAATTTATCAAGCCCGATACTTAATCCAAACACACCACAAAATCAATACACGCCCAACTAAATTAGCGTGTAACATTTCCTGTTTAAATTGTAAACGGGATCGTTTCTCGCCAAAATATTGTAACGATATAGAAATTGAAGGAGAACGGTGCGCGGGCGTCGGCACGCTCCGGACGCGTGGCTGTCACGTGGCCTTCAAAAAGGACGCGCCTCCTTTAAACCCTCACTAGTATTTATTCTACCACTATCCTCTCATTGTAAGTCTCGTGTCATCCAACGCAAATTCAGTTTGGATCTCATCACGCACCCCCCTTACGTCATCACTGAGCAAACAACCGGATTGCATTATTATTTAATTGTCTAGAGTGTTTTCTTTTGTGAATTTAAAATGAACGTTGAACTTTGATTAGTGTAACATACGTTGGTAATTTATAAAAATATTAATTTTTATTGCTTAGTTAGAACGAAAGCTATAAGTTCATAAATTTGAACTATTTTATAACTATTTTGTAATAAAGTACCAAAAAATTATAAAATCATCGCGGTGCGCATAACGAAATCTGCACAGCGACCCAACCTGAAGTAATACCAGCCATACATCAGCTTCCATTCTAATGGTAATTCGGGATATACGATATTGTAGCCACGGTCCCTCCATAACAAATGTTTATTTTATACACAACGCCACTAACAATAGTGTGCAAATACCTAAACGCCGTAAATGGCGGCGCGATGCGATTTAGATGATAATGCCCGAACAGAAATAATAATGGACGCCGCTCGTAATTTCTCTCGGTTTACTCTCGCGGTTTTCCGATTTATGTATATAGATAAATATTTTTATGCTTAATTAATAGGTTAGGCAATTGTGATTGATAAATTCAAACATGAAGAAGTTCTAAACTTTTTCTGTATTCTTTAAATAAAATCGGCGAAATTTTTCTATAAGTAGGTACCTTTTTTCAAGAAAGCAAATCATTAAATTATCATTTTAAGCTAACCATTTAGTGTTTTTAGTTTTGAATATAAATTTAAGCATAGATATTTTTTGCGGGTCGTCTGGAGGCGGCACAAGTGTGTGACGGTTGCATGTTTGATTTCTACTTGGAGGAATGAGGAATTATTATTTCCATTTCTTCTCTCTGGTACCAAAACAAAATGCGAGGCAGTGAGTTCCGCCACTCAACACACAATGCCTACCTACTAACGGAGTGTCTTAACACTGGGTTCCCCCTGCTTATCCTGCTATATGCGGGATACAGTGTGAAGCTAAAAAAACATTTTTTATAAATTTAACGGTAACTTAATAATTCAATAATCATTAATCCTCAAACTAATTCATTAGAGGAATAAAATATTTTAAATATAATATTGATTATAAATGAACAAAGACAATACCGAGACGCCGTTAAACATACCTAGATAGATACCGTAATATTTCCCAAGCACAACATATAAATATATAAACAAAGGGGTAGGTAATTCGGTAGCTATGTGAGCTTACATGTTTAATTTGATATTTAAAGGTGGGTACACCTGACAGCCCTAACGCACATGCATATTCATGGGCTTCATTAATCATACCCAGCTAACACCTACAAGATACTCCCGCACGAATTTCGTGAAATATAATGAAGTATTAGTTATGCATGCCGCTATGACGCCGTTGCAATTTGTTATAGTAAATTGCGCGTTTGAACAATTTATATTTACCTATCGAAATTTATCCCGTCGTAGAGCTTCATATATTTCGGCGGTCTCTATGGAATAATTTTATACGATTTATTTAATTGTTGTTTAATGATAATGAACACAATCGCATGTTGTATATTAAATCTGCTAGCGTGTAGGTAATAAATGACACAAAAGCAAAAATAGAATAAAAAACGCCCTATAAAGTTTTCGGGCTTACGGCTCGTGCCCACAATTTTTTTTATTCATAAAAAATAGTTTACAATGTTAGACTAATCCAAAAGGATTTTTTTTAAATATTAGCATACGGCGCAGAAATTAAAGTCGTTTTAAGCCTACATCTGTCAATGGGCGTGAAAATAAGATGCATGGAGGATTTATGTTAATATTTCATTATTGCTTTATGCGCGAATGCAGCAATATTGCTATTTGTGCAACCCCATTATTCTGATATCATAGTAATATCACGATTTTATACGTTTTTATAGGGACGAGATCAGTATCCTAGCAGTAGCAGTCCTATGACGAATAAAACCAAAGATATGTCTCGGACATATGTAGCCTCTTCACATGGCGTGAACTTTTAAATCCAATGTTTAAAAAAAGATTCCCATTTTTTTAATTAATCGCGCACCTAGATTATAAACATATCAAAAATAAGGTTTGTTATTTTTATATAATTACGTACAATAAAAAATATTAAAAAAGAATTATAGATAAACAAAGATAAAAAAAGAATAAAATTAAAGTCCCACTTCCTCTTATAAGTGTTTCACACAAGTTATCAGCGCGGGAACACGGGGCGATAGTGACACATGTCAGATGTCATAGAGGCGTCAGAGGCGATCGCGCGGCAATCCGTCACCGCGTCGCGCCTCCCGGGACCGCCGTCGATCGACCTCACTAATTTGTTACTTTTGATTATATTTTTATTTATAAGAAAATAATTTGGATGTACTCGCAACAAAGAGGAGGAACTCTTTGTTATTTATTTTTCGCTCTTATTTTTCGTAAATACAATTGTCAATCAATCGATTTAACGTGTACACAAAGTGAAAAATTTCTTCTTTATTGTGACTTTTAACTTTCTTTACTGTGACTAATATATATTTTTTTATTATTTATATTTAGGAACATAAATGTGATTACATTTTAATGATTTACCTATTTCTTATATTAAAAATATTTATCTTATTATTTTTTTATTTTTATTCTTTTATTTAGTACGATGATGATTTAGATTTAATGGCGTCGAACAACGTTTGAAATTTAGGCCCACATCTATCATGTGTATTATATATATTTACTTGAGACAATGATAGATCATTGTATCAAATTCCATTTGAAAATAATCTAATGAACCTAATACTACTCATTTGGCCGTAAAATGACTGTCATTTTAATATATGGGTTTTTTATGTCTATATGACATAATATGATTATGACCTCGGGAAAGTCATAAATATGACTACGGTTTACGTCATTTATGTTTGCCATAATTAGTAAGTCTAGAGTCGAGTCGAGAAAGCCGTGAGTCACAATATTTGTGTAAAAGTAATAATGTAAAGTATAATTTTTTTTAGTATAATTTTTAATGTGCTAAAAATCATTTAGGTAGTACCTATTGAAAAATGGTCGATGTTCTTTGATCTGTCGAATAGGTATAATTTATTCTTTAGATAAATTAAAATAATTTTTAATTACGATTGCTTATCTTAAGAAATATGGGAGTTCCTAGTTCCTGTCTTTAATAATAAAGACAACAAAAAAATGTAGGAAACGAAAATAAATAGGATTTAAAGCTATCGCTTGCATGCTGCTGAATTGAAATTGCTTAAGAATTAAAAAGGTACGCAAAACTACCTACCTTTTCAATACTTAAGCATTTTTTTCTTACAAATCCTGCTAATATTATAAATGTGGAAAATTTGTAAGAATAGATGTTCATTCCACTTTTGCGTAATTTAGAAAATTTACAGTAGCACTACTTTATTCATATCTATATTATTATCTATACCTACATTAATATAACACACAACTAATATATGTATAATTTGACTAATAATTTAATAATTATAACAATAAGTTTCAGCGAGTGAAGTTTCGGTCGCTAGTTTTTTATAAATCAACTCTCATAAATAATTAGGTACATAATATAGCAAATATAAATAAACTCATTTTAGTCCGAAAAATATGCTTGCAGCGTTTTGAACTGAATGCAGAACCAATAATGTCATCATTCGGGAACTCGGCATTAAACAACGTCTCTCCTCCGTCGTCACATTCTTACTTTTTTCTATCTAATTTTCGCCAGGGTGGCTTCCATGTTTTGACCTATAGTTCAAAGGAGAATTGAATACAGCAGCCCACGTGAGATGAACAAGTGAAGCCCTCTCTACAAGTGTACTAGGTAAACAGCCTTCCGTGAAAAATTACCTCGCTATTTTAACAACTTACCACAATTGCTCTATCAAGAATGAAACGACAAAGAGAAAGGAATGATTTGTAAACTATAAATTTGAGATATTTTTTACTTATATTTTTAACAGTCATTTTGTTATAGTACAAAAAATATTCCATTTTTACAACTCTGGAAGCAAAATTATTTTTTATTTGAAATTGAATGTAAAGAATTGTAATTCCAAACACTAAACTAAAACTAAACGGCTAGTAGCTAAATTAATTAAATATCCAATCATACCTAAAAAAACAATTAAGAACAAAAAGAGTAAAAACTTAATTTACTTTTAACGACATTTTAAAACAATTCCGATCGGATTTACCAATCGGGGATGATAGGTAGCCATATTTTCCAGTACGCTGAGTCAACAGCCGTCCATTCATCGGTGCAATGAAAATATTGCCCATTTATCTTTTGTTTTTCGTTCAAAACCTCTCGATTTAACTCAGGTGTGAACGTGAATTGTGCACGTCAAAATTCATTTATTGAATCGTTGATATGTGAAATCACTATTTTGTTTGACATGTTCAATTGAATGTCTGCAAAGGGATTTTGTGAAAGCTCTCAATATTACTAGCTATATAGCTATATAGTGCAATAACAAAGAAATTGAATTGGTAAATTTAATTTCGGTATTTTTTTTAAATCTAAAGTTAGCTTTTATGATACGATGAGTAGATAGGCAGCCATTAATCACTTTATTATTTTATGTCTGCTTTAAATGATTACATAACAGCAATATCGATTAAATCTGGACAAATGAGCTTAGGTAGTTTTCTGACATATATAAATATTAAAATACTTTTAGAACTAATCATCGATAATACGTTGTAGGTACTGGATATATCAATTTATGTATACCAATATATATTAGTGGTTAATATAATATGGAAATCACATTTTTTTAGTATAGGCTATATTTTAGATATATTAAAATTAGAAAAATCTGTTGACACCATTCAATACATAATTAATTCATTATTAATTATCCAAATATAGCAACTATCATAATAAATTACAGTACGATTTTGCTTCGTTTTGAGGCAGTCGTGGCGCAGTGACAAAATAATTGTACTCTTACGTCGCAGCGACGATTGTGGGCTCGATTCCGACTCGGGAGAATGAATTATGAATTATTTTAATTTCCTCACTCTGGTAATGAGGCGAAGCGCGGCGTTGAGTTTCGCGATTCAATGCCTCGAGAATTCGGGGAAAAGTGGGAAACGGAGTGATTTAACACTAGCTTCTATTTGCTTACCTTGCTATATAATTTAAAAATAATATTCAGTAATACAATAATTACAAAACTAGCTCCCTCTAGTGTTAAATAGAACAAGTACGATAGCCTCAATATTAAATTTCTATTGAACAATAGATGGCGCTAGGAGTAAGTTTAACTTCGACAAAATATATAAGATGGCGTTAGAAAAGGCTTGTATTATTTTGTTTTACTTAGAAAGCGATTTTCAAAATAACTGCATCTCTATATCTATGCATATTAGACAATAAAATTTAATCACCTTTTCTGATATATAAATAAGTTATATGAATGATCAGAATCATCATATAAATAATAAAACAAAATAATATTTTTTACCCAATTTTAATATTCATCTGCCAATTTTCCATAAAGTAGAAAATAGAAATACAAAAATCCTAGCATTATAAAACGTATTACAAAAATATGAACAGAAGTATCACGTAATAAATGCTAAAATATCAGATCTATAAGATAACGTCGTAATTAAAATATAAAGACTTAAATGTTAGCTATAATCGGACGTCGATTTTTATTTCGTATATGACTATAAATAAAATATTTTTTTTCTTATTTATTTATTGTCATTTAGAGAAATATAAGTATAAAAAATATTAAGGGCATTCCATAGATTACGTCACACAAATTTCATAATTTTTTGACTCCTCCTTTGCAACTTTGCACCAAAAAAAAAAATAATTAAAAGTAAGCGCCCTCTTTAATATAATGCACAATGTAATAAATATTAAAACTCTCTAGGAACTTTCGTAAAGATGGAGCTGAATGTTAATCATACAAAAAATCCAGTAAGATGTTAAACACATGTTTAAATTTCAGGATTGATTAGATGCCAAACAACATTTTCCACATAATATTGATTTGCCCCTAACATATTTTTTTTTTTTTCAAGAAACCATTATTATAAAAATCGACGTCTGATATTTTCTTTAACATAGAAATTTATTATTAAAAGAGAAACAATACTACCCAATGCACATTACACACAAATATAATTATAAAATTTTAACTATACATACTTAATTAATATATAAATTAGTTTCATAAATAAAAAAAATAGGATTGCTTTCTTGGTCATTAAAAAAAATATATAATTATTTATAAATATAATTTTATTATTTAAAAATTGAGCAACAATACATTAAAATGCCTCTTCGGAATGTGTTAATATCAAATTTCAGAACTCTATATATCTGTTACTAAAGAGAGCAGATGAAAATAACTAATTCCCTCTAGTGAGAATCGAATCCACAATCGTGGCGGTTGCAGTCTACGACTGCGCCGTTCAGCCATGTATATAAGTATAAATTAAAACTAAATGAATATATGTAATGTATAAAGATCATAGAGTCATATATTTTGAAAACAATAAACACAAAGATAACATGCAGGTACTCATATAACAAAATGTAATCATTTAAATAAAAATTAACCCATGGTAACATGATTTTAGTAAACAATTTTGATTACATTTTTCTTTGTTTACAAAGCCAAAATGAAATTTATAGCTTTGAACGTAAAAGTAATACACTATAGAAATACAGTATCAACTCTATATAATACCGAAAAAACTGTCAATAACGACGAATATATCTGCACCTGACGGCATTATATGTACAGAAAATATTAGGAAATAGTCTTTTGATTTGCACATTATGATTAACTAAATGAGTATAAAATTCAAAATATAAAATATAAAAAAAAATAATGTAAAGTTAATTTTTTGATAATAATAAAAATAAGTATTTTTTTTAGTTCATTTAACAACCACTCCTCATAGCATAAAAAAATCTGTAATCCCTTCAGTGTCATCATATAGAGTTTACACTGTACATTGTTATGCTAACTCCATTTCTACTAAAATTGACGATTTATTTTCAAAAACGATTCAATGATTCAATTACTATTACTTTATGTTGAGAAATTTGAATTGACTCACTCACTCTTCAATTTTTACCATTTATCACAGTAATTATAAGATTAATAAACACTAAACAACAGTCCAAAATACTCGGCCGAATATAAAAAAAAAAACAAATTCTTTATTTTTTCTAGAATATTCTCATACTATTAGCACAGCCATGATTCATGCGGTATTGTACGTACATCATAGCTGAATTATGCCAGTAGTAAAGAGCACCTAGCACTAAAACGTGCCACCATTGGTGAGAGTGTCCGATATAATCCACCTTACCAGGGAACCCGCGTTCTGGTACCTGTAAAGAAAAGATTTTATGTTAGCTCCATACTGTAATCCCACATATGCACAAGAATCCTAGTGTTAAGGCACTGCGTTTTCATTAAGAGACTTCCGTTTCCAACTATCCGCCGAATTTTGGAGGCTTTGAAAAATAGAATTCAACACCGCGTTACTAGAGAGAGAGAGAAAATCAAAATATTAAATATTTCATTTCCTCGAGTTGGTATCGAACCCACAGCCTGTCGCGTTTACAGTAACACCTGTAGCCCCCACCCCATCTCATAAATTATTTAATGTAAATTACATATTTAACTTAAATAACTTTTTATGCTGTAACCCTAGTGGTGGTTTTATTATGATTTTCAATATTAAATAAATGAGAAACAAAATATAAAAGAATATTTAGTAAATTTTTACCTTGAAGGCATAAATAGCGAAGGCTGTCCCACTAATAACATACATCCCTATGACTCTAGGGAAGAACATCTGAAATAAGATAAGACGGTTATTTATTAATAAATCAATCAGTACCATTCCATTCGTATAAATATTAAAAATATATTTATATTGTATAATTTTGGGTAGATGTAGGTGAAACAACTTTATAAAACCCAAAAAAAAACAAGGAAAATCATTTTAAAGCACCAAAATATCCAAAATATTTAACGTTTATGATCAAACAATAACTTAACGTTTTAAGATATCATCAAACAATGACAATTAATTTAATTTACTCAATTTTATTATTTTCTTCATTTTGTTTTCTATATTAGTTTTCCTTTGAACTTCCATTTTATAATACAAAGTTCAAACACCTAATACATTTTTTGAAGGACGCGCCGCAATTTTAAGCAGAAAAAAAACGAGTTAATGAACTCATAATGTCCAACATGGTTAGGGTAGCTTAACAAATTATCTTTGCATTAAAGAACGTTTGTGAACTTTGTATTTAAGGTATATAATAAATACCTAATATTGTTTATAACTTAATATGGCCATGCTTAATATATCCATAAAATCTTAATATATTTGTGTGTCTTTCAAAATTTATAAATTTGGATGCACTGTGAAACATTCATCGTTCAGACAGATGGCGATACAAAGTGGAACCCGTTAGTATTAAGAAAATTATAATGTCAACAACTAACGGTGCAAAACCCTCTAATAACAAAAATATATTTATAAAAAATTTAAAATCTCATTAAACCGTTATGTCGACATTTTCCGTAGAATTTACGATTTATTCACTTTTTTATAATTTACATTTTACACAATTAAAAAATGTTCCTTATAAGATTTAAATATAGCTTTACATGGTATAAAATCTTATTATCGGTATAATGAAATCCGACAAGATTTTATTGCGTCTATAATACGTAAAGTACGTGAACGTCAAAAGAGCAATTATCTCTATTTTCGTACGTAATAAAAACAAATACAAAACTATTATTACTTTCAACTTTCCAATTTCCAACTAACTGAAGTCCATTTTGAAGAATGAGTCGTTCTTTATTGGGGTAACAAGATAAATCGCGGCGTTTAGTTCCGCCTCTTAACACGCAATGTCTCGTAAATAGTTATAAAATCAAAAATATTCTTAAATTATTTTTATTTAAATTTTTGCACAAATTTTATAATGTAATCTACAATCTAAACAAATCTAAAACGAATATAAGAAAATAACTAATAATTGCATTTTTAGTATGGGAAAATAAAACAATTGTATAACGGTGTAAATTGTTACTACCTACCATTAACAATTGGGACTACAATAAGGCCCGTATTTATAAAGCTCTTAACTCTGAGATTGATCTTAAGATCGAACTCGAGATGCTGTTTTCATTCGTATACTAATTATAATTAATGAATGGAAACGGCATCTCATTATTTAAAGTTATCTCTCAAATTTATAAATACGGGCCTAAATTTTAGGTGTTCTTTATTATTGTTTTTTTTTATTTAGTTTGAAGAATATTGATGAATAAAGGGTAATATAATATTAAATGCTGTTTTATACAGACAATGTAAATTAATAATAAAAAATGTTTAACAAGAATTATAACGATACGGGCACGATTAAATTTTTTTTTTTATTAATTTCTTTAATTTAATATTAATAATATAATATTTTTTAAATTTACTCACTTGCACCATAGGATTATCGAAGCCTCCCATAACATACGTCCAATGTAGAGTAGGCAGGACACCGTACGCCGCCCATCCTATGAACACGCACATCTTGACCACGTATGGTATTTGAAGTCTTGGTATTTGCAGCACCATGGCCGCCACAAATATTAACGTCACTGACAGCATATAAAAAGCTTTGAGCTCCTGAAAATTAAACGTAAAGGTACTATATTTTGCAATTTTTTTACCAGTAGCAGGGTAGGCAGAGAAAACCAAATGATAATCCACTCTCCACTTTCCACCACTCTGGATGCATTGTGAGTTGAGTGGCGAAACTCAAAGCTGCGCTTTTGCATCGATAGCAGAGTGAAGAAATGAAAATAGTAAATATTTCATTTCCTCGAATAGAAATCGAACCCACAACCTGTCGCATTTAAAGTCACACGCTAGTGCCAATACGCAACGACTGTCTTCAATAGCCGCATCATTTTGTAATTTATTCATACCTAACTACCTATCTTTTAATAAATATATGTAGGAATTTGCATTTTACTACAAAAACTGCTAATAAGCTTATAGTTGTATAACTTAAGTACGTACTATCGTTAATTATTAATCGTGACGCAGATTAAAATTATATTATATAGTAAAACGGCCTAGACTCGCCCGGATGTAAACAGGATGCTGCCATACTAACGTTATTATTAATAGAGATCATAAGAGACTACATGATACTAGAGAATTCTAACTTGTCAGTCCTACAATAGTTATTTATGTGATGATATTAATAGTAATAAAAAAAAAGTGAAGCTAAAAAATCAAATAAAATGAACGCCAAGCGCAAACACTAACCAATTTAAGTTATCATTGTGTTAAAATTGCCGGACAGCGGATGAAATACATTACGAATGCAAAATGGATGACAATGGATCATTTTGTACGAGGTCTTGTAGCAGTTGCGTTAAAAAACTTGATACATGTATATTTAAACGAGGACACTTGACCTATCGAGTGGAGTGGTTTAAAATACACACTAGCAATCTATCGTCGACTAAATATTTTAAATTGCTAATTCTATCTATACCTGCGACTTCGTCTGCGTGGTAAAGTAAATTT
>HE671300.1:95447-115956 GCA_000313835.2 Heliconius melpomene melpomene | reverse complement strand
AATGAATAATATCAAGTAATGAATATTTAGTTTGCAAATTAATAAAAATATAGTCACGATCGTTCTAGCCTTTTTTCTTTTTATTTGTGGTAGGTACCTGCTTTTTTACTTGCCTGATACCGTTAGAATATATTAATGAAGCCTTACGTCTTTAAGGTTCTTTAGTAAATTTACTATTTAGAGTAAAGTATAAAAATATATGATTCCATTGTATGTGAAGTCATTGTAAATAAATAATTATGGTTGTCTCATATTTTTGACATAAATATATTTTTAAACATAAAGACAAAAGAATCATCATTTTTGTATTTATTTTGAGGCTATCGAAACGCAGTGTGACAAGTGTCGGACTGTAAATGCGATGATTATTGGTTCGATGCTTGTCGTCTTCAATTAGGACCAGAAGTGGACAACGAAGTGTTAACTTAACACGGAATTCTTTTTGCCTACCCTGCTATGTGTTGTTAAGCAGGAAGAATATAATTGTAATCCGATAATTTCAATAAATATTGATAATTTTGCTATCTGACTTATGTATTATGAATCACAATCAATTTTATCGTCCGTTTATTACAATTTTCATCTGTATTAAAATATTAACAGCACAAACTTCTTTCAAGAGAAAGCTAAAGTTAATTATTTATATTATAGTCATTTAATTTAAGTAATATTAAATATATATAAAAGTAAGTAATATTGTGGCTATTCGCAATTTTATATACTGTTTTTTTTTATATTAAAAAAAGATTCGTCTGAACGATTTTAAGCACCACCGTGCTATAATACAAAAAATAAAATAATTATATAATAGCTATAAAGAGTGAAGCGAGCGGGGTTGGCTCTCACTACCTGTAAATATATCAATACATTCACATGTAAGATTAATGTTTTATATTTAATTGCAATATAAAAGAAACCACCATTTCATGTTTGCAAATTGCATGTTTTAACTGCTTCGTCTTGTGAATGTTTTCATTACAGTATTGTGGGTGCTTTCGTATTACTTTTAATTAGAATTATATATCTGTTGTACTAGATACAATGGAATTAGATTTAGCTTGAAATATTTGAAAATATCTTTAGTGTTTATTACGTATATTATGTATTTAGATGCTAAATTCTAAAAATTATATGCTTATCTATTATTATCTGTTTATTATTTTTATTTAGGTATAGTATAAAAAATACTTTATACAGTAGAATTAATGAACGCGGCGTTTTGCCCTGTTACCAGGAAGAAGAAATGAAAATATAAAATAATTAATTCTTCCGATTGGGAATCGAACCCACAACTGTCAGGTTTACATTGATACGCTTGTGCCACTGCGCCACTACGGATGGACTGTTAGATCTCTTATATATTAGAGCTCTTATATATTTATTGGAAAAAAAATCTGTCGTATTTATGGATTTTTTGTTACCTATATTGTATGTGTAATTTAGATATCCATACAAATAAAAAAGATTAATTTTCTTTTTATTACGTTTTCAATTATATAAGAATACATTACGTCGCTAGTGTCGCTGTTCCGCTTTAATGATTTATAATCAGTGGTAACAACTGGAAATTTATATTATGCGAGCTCTTATAAAACTCGTTTTGTACCCGATACTTGGCTTTCAGTGCATTTATAAATAAATAATTTAGTCTGCAATAAATATTTGTCAATTTGTTCGTAAACAAGTGGTTTTTTATTACACATTTTTTAATTTTATTTATTCATCGTACCTACTACATTTAGTGTTTTTATTTCAATGAAATTGTTACAAAATGAGTTTTTCTATGAAATTGGCTGAAACTTTAGCTGTAAACGTATATATATTGTTTTTAAAATGAGATAATGTTATTCGATCACGAAAGTAATTCAGATAAGAAAATAAATAATTGTGAAGTACAAGCGGGCGAAGCCGCGAGCGGGTAGCTACTATTTAATATATTTGCCTCGTCTACTGAATCTTTCAAATTTCTTGAATGGAAGTTGGAAGTAGCACCTGTCGATGCTGCATTCCACGTGTACCGTTACACCTTCACAATCGCGCTCGTTTATTTGTTACTCTATACATTTTTATATTCAATTCTTATTAAGATGTCTGCAGGCTTTTAGATTTCCGCTTTTGAATGTTTTATGTGGAAAAGGAAATAATAATATGGCGGTAAAAGTATAGTTATATTAGTTTTTTTTGTTACTGAATTGTCTTTCAGTGTTCGGTTGAAAAACACAAAAAGTTGATTAGAAACCTGTTTTGAAGTGTTGTTTTTTTAATGGTTAGTGTTGATTCAAAAAAGTTTTTACATAATTTACTTATTTATCGTTTTAAATAAGTTTTTTATAATATTGTGTTTTTTTTTCATTTCGTATACCTTGAACGCATCAGTAAATTATACCTTAGATAATTCTAAGTTGTTCCGCTATATCATGCTCTTAAACAATAATGACCGGAATCAATAGACACGACAGCCTACGCGTCACTTAGTTAACTACTCAATTAATAAAGTTTATAATCTTAGTCCCGTATAAATCATTAATTACATATGAATGAAAGCGGCATCTCAAGATCGATCTCAGACTTGAGATCGGTTTATAAATACAGGGTTACCATATTGTCTTAACTTTAATATTTAACAAATGAGAAAGAGTATTTGGGTATTCTGAGACTTTTGTTAAAATATTTACCCTGTTTGAGATTTAAACCTTCAACCACCGTTCGCGTCTACATATTTGCGTACCGTGGAGCACAGTGGATCATAAATGAAACTTGTCTTGTATATGTTAAATCAACTATCACTAAGTGGCACATAATCTTGTAAGGTCGCATCATCAATCATAAGCTTGTAAAGGTTTGATGATAACTAGTAATAGATGAATGCCAGTATGTAGAAATTCCGGGTCAAACCATCTAGCTGTCCCTCCCTTCCTTTCGCCGGCCTCGATATTGCTATCTCTATGTGATTCCTTTTCTTAAGCTTATATTTTACTTTAGTAAATGTAACTGTTTATATTCATTATTCACGTATAGCTTTCCCTGACATTAACGGTAATATATGAATTAAACGCAAATTATACGGCGTTCGTACGAATAAGAAGTTTATATTATTACGGAATCAAAATGTGAGAAATGGAGGAAGTTGAAAATAACAAAGTAATGTTTACAAATAATAATTAAAAGTAGTGTCGGGCTTCCCAGGCATTTATTTATCTGTTATTTTCCTCTATGAGATTATAAGAATATAAACTATATTTATTTATTCCCAGAAAAGTATTTCTTCTGACGTCAATATAGCTGTGATAAAAAGCGTGTTAATGTGTTTGCAAACGTTACCATTGTGTTTATTTCATACCTTGAGGTATGTAAATATTATAGAATTCGAAACTGTATTAAATATATAGATATGTTAAGTTCCTCAATATGCAATGCCTCCAGAATTCAGCGTAAAATAGGGAACGGAGTGTCGTAACACTAGGTTCCGTCTGCCTACCCTACTGTGTGCAGGAGTCAGTGTGAAGCTAAAAATAATATAGAGATGTACATGCTATTTTATTTTTGAATTATTGGTGTCTTGCTGTCTCGCAAAGTGTATTGGATTATTTATTTATATTTTATTTAGTTTTTTTTATTATTAAGATTTTTTTAGGTAATATATTCCAAAACAGTATTAAAGATATAAAGAAACGTCTTTTATTGAATACAAAACTAGTCATAGATATCTTATAAGTAATTCTCGTACACGTGATTAATTTAATACGTTATAAAACGCCTCGAGCACCGACTGTTGAATTCTGTAGCAAGTCAATAACCTAATAGCTACTTATATGTAAAAATCGTAACAGGATTACAGCTATTTAATAAATTTCGCCATTTCTAATACTGGTTCTTTGAAAATGTCTATATAAAAGGTTAATTATGTTACGCCAAATGACAAGGAATAAGAATACATAACTATCGAAAAAAGAAGTTAAATATCGAAGTTATATATCGATTGTCAAAGTGACAATGGCATTAAAAAAATATTAATTTGCATGTATTGCAAGTTTTTTTTAAATATTATTTTTAAATTTTATTTATTTTTAAATATTATTAAATATTGTTTTGAATATTCTAGACAAAATGTCATTCAAACGTCTTATGTTAATTCATTTACGGTATTTAAGTCAAATTGTTAAAACGAGCTGTGGGAAAGATAACTATAAATTACATAACAAAATTTACAATAAAGTGCTTGATAAGACTCGGGTTTCATTATTTCATTATTATAGGTAATATAAAAATTATCAAATATGGAAACAACTAAAGTTGTTACGCGTGCAAATATTACATGCTTTTGTTTTCACGATTTCGACATAAACATTTATGGGAACGCTCACCCCGTCTGCCTTAGAACTAAACAAACTAATTACCTTATTTATAAACCTTAGTGAGTTAACATAAACTAGATATCCAAACGCGGCTTCGCCCGCTAATGATTATTATTATATTATAGCTATAATATACTAATTGTTGTGAGAAACGGAGTGTCTGAACACTGTACTACTAGATCGAACTTTGGCACGGTCAGCAAGAAGTACGAAAAACTATTATCAAGCTAGCTATTTTTTTAATCATTAATTATTACAGAATTAAATAAGTGTAAAAAGTTTTGTTTACTATTTCATTATAATTTCTTTCCATAAAAAGTCTAAATAGGCATATTATCACCTTATCTAAATAATATTAAGCTACAGTAGTATAATAAGCGGCTTACGGGAAAATCCCTCCCATTTTATATAGAATTGGTAATGAATGATGCATTAAATTAATATAACTACTTATGTTTTTTATCAATTAATATTAATCCTTAAGTAGTTGTTATTCTTTTTTATTTAAGTGGTCAGTTTAAAACTAGAATAATTAAACAATTTTTTTTAGCGAGATTTTTTTCATTCGAACTCTTAAATGTTTTTTATTTTGAGTATATTATTAAATATTAACAATAATAAAGGTTTTTCGAAGGTAATTTATTATTCCACCAAGGTTCAAGTGACCTTGATATACTTATTTGTACAAATGTTAACAGCTTTTTGTTCAATAAATTCATATTTCGAACGTGTTATGTGTTTATCAAAACTTGGTATTTGCTATCACTCTCCTTGACATTCATATATCTTAATAATAATAATATCTATTCAATAATATATCTTAAGAAAGTAAATATGTTTCGTAAAATTCTTACTTCAATAAAAATGTATATGAAGATAATAATATAAATATTTTCAAGTCGTGGTCACGTGTAGATAGATGTATAACAGCTATTACTTAGAAAAATCAAGATACAGTAAGATAAAGAATTATCTATGATAATTAATTTAAATATGTATGCGTTTTCACTTTTGTATAAAAAATGTAATTCTCAATGTTAGTAATTAAAAATAAATAAGTGAATGTCAAACTACTTAATTTAGGATTTGAACCCGCACCTCTTGGAAACCATCCAAGCGCTCTGACCAACTAAGCTATACGTTCAATATAATATGGTGAACGTAGCGGGAGTTGCTCAGAGCGCTTAAATCTTCCCTAAGTATGGAATAACACTTTAAAAATGTAAAAAAATAGTTTAATTTTCCAAATTTGTACATAATATTTTTTTAAAAGACTCAAATATAAAAATTTTTAAAATTCGAGAGACATATTTGCGATAACTATGATTGGCACAACTTCAACATATAACAACAAGATAACTATTATATTATCAGAATATTTATGTTTGTGTATCAGTGGGTAAATGCATTATCACCAGTATTTGTAATTTTGTCAGTATAACCCGACACCGCTGTCGTGTCGGGGTCAATTATACCCCAAGCGGATGTACGGTACAGGACTTTTTAGAGATCTGTTGTGGTATTTTTTGGTTTTTTGTTATTATAATTTTATTTTGTTTTCCTTTAAGTGTTCTTAAAAGTAATAAAAGCTTAGCTTACATTAATTATATAACATTATACATGTTATCACTACGGGATTAAATTGAAAATAACCAAATTATTGTATGTATTTAAAGCGTAAACAACTTCAATGTCAAGTTCATTGTTACGTATAATAGAATAAAGTGACTGATTAAATTATAATTAACAAAATGCAGAAGACGATAAAGAAATGCCTTATAGTATATGTAAATTTACATAATAAAGTTACACATAATTGAAATAAATCGATATTAGATATTAAATACGGAACCCTAATAATTTAATGACCCTTTGCTACTCGTCAACTTACACCACGAATGAGATGACACAGAGACTTGACATGTGTAACCGCGACAGGCCATTTTCCGAGAAGGTCACGCTTGATTTAATTCGGTTAAATGTCACCAGATGTCCTAGCCGGTTTTATGAGAGATGAAAAAAAATGCCGCATCCGGAAGATAACAAAGTGTTCATTGATTATACAAAATATAATTCATCTGGTAGATATAATTAATGGATTATTCTTTTTATCTTTATACATCTCCCGCTTTATGTGTAGCTAACTACACATATGGTGTGGCGGAATGGCGGAAACTAATAAAAAAAATATCTCCGAGAGAGGAACTACAATATTTCCAATAAAACATATCAACGAATAGAAATCGAAATGAAAGTGATTATGACACTTCTCAACTTCGCCATAATGGCCATGAAAAATACAATACATACCTACCTACTTATATATATTTGACATTTTAAATAACATAATTATAATCATTATATTTCAGTTTTCGGCATACAAAATACGGCATATTGTATAATCACAAACCCTGTTTAATGTTTACAACTCGCACGCTATCTCATTCCTAATGGGTTATATATTTACCATTAACGTTATTTACATTGATCGACATTAATGTTTTAAAACATTTCTGAATATGTGATCAAATAAATTCTAAATTACTAATCATCCTCATAAACATTTGAAGTTCGCAGATACAATATTTTCTGTTAATCTCTAAATGGTAGCCGTCGCGTCGTGTCGCAAGGGCACGAGCGTGTGATTGTAAAAGCGAATCTCGTGGGTTCGTTTCCCACTCGGGGGAAAGAAATATTTAATATTGGCTACTCTCTATATCTAAATATACGCTTAGTTATACCTATAGCGAATGCCAGGAGCTAATAGTAATATTTTTAGCATAGAGTGAATTCGGACAAAATAAGCGAAACTTGACGATGATGCTTAAACTACAATGCATATAATGTTTTATGAAAGTTCCTAAATATTGAAACAGATATGACTACTTTCGTATAGTATACTCTGTCAAATGCTAAAATCCCACGAGAACGTCGCCGATACAAAAAAGGATGTAAGCAAATTAATGTTTAAAGTAGAGCCATTATGATAGGATATCGGTCGCTTGTTTTATTGCAGGCTTTATGAGCGATTGTATGTACGAGTATGTCATAATGTTGCCATTTCCTCGATACAAGTTTACAGTGTAGCGGAAATCGGTGCGAGTAACGATAACAATTTTCGTTTTTTTCCTTTCCTTTTTCGTTTAAAACTCGACTAATTACTTTTTTTTCTTTTCAGGTAAGTGGTATGGAAACGGAAAATGTAACGAGCGTGTTTGAGTAAGTGTTAAGTTAAAAAGCCAACACGTGATAAAAGAGACCTTATGGTGATTAAAATAGGGTTAACTTTATAACAAATGAAGTACTATCGAGACTTAACGTTCAGTTAGTTATCTTTGACTAAGTAATAAACTAAAAAATGCATGTGTAAATTGGCTATACTGGATGTACAATGTCAATGCTACACTAATTAATATTACAGGTCACGTTGAGGTCGACAGCCTCGAAGAAATTTCGACAATCGTGTCACGCATCTTTAATTGCGTGCCGGTTTGCATATCCGAATCAATTAAATGTTATTTTAGGTGTAATGAGTGAATGATGTATTAAATTTAATGAAGATTAAAACATATTTATTTCACGTTCAAGTTCTTTTTCTACAAATAGAATTTACATATATTTTCAAAATGGCTGATGCAAAAAAGTCACTGTGTTGACACAGCTTAATTTACGCTATAAGTGCACTATATGCATTGAATAGCAAATATTCTGAGAGTTTAAATTCCCCTATTAATTATAAAATTACATTATGAAAGCACTTTCTTCAATTTCTAATTCACACTAGATATATAATTTAATCAAAAATCAGTCATCGCTGAATGTAGTCTTGAAGTGTAAATCATAGTGTGTTTTTTTAACAAGAAATTTACAAAACATATAATTTTCGAATTATGTAAGGTAGGTAAATAATAAATAAATCAACTTCACGCTGTATCCCGCACACAGCAGGGTAGACAGAGTGAACCTTGCATAAAGATACTCCGTTCCCCACTTTCCGCCGAATTTTGAAGGTATTGCGTGTTAAGTGGCGGGACTCAACGCCGCTCTTTGCCTTGAGTCTCGACAGAGCGAAGAAATAAAATATAAATAAAATATGTATATAAATATTTTATTTCCTCAAGTGGAGATCGAACCCACAACCGTCGCGTTACAGTCACACCCTTGTGCCGCTACGCCACGATGGCCTTAAACATTAGTTATTATTGTTTTCTAAGTGACTACCCATAATATAATTAAAGTTTGTATAAGTAACCTGCAGTTATTTATTTCTTAAAACTTTTTTTCACTTTTTCAACGTAAAATTAAATTACAAAATATAATTTAAATTTATGGACCAGAGAAATAATTATCAATTAATTATGATATATATTTATTATTTTATTTCCGTATTTAATATTAAAAACAAAATATAGGTACCTGATGATGATGATGATAAAAAAAAATTATAAGTAAATGTTATATTATCTTATATCTATGTGTCATGATAGCATCAAAATCGAATTTCAATGAAATTATAGATAAGATTGTCGCTTCAATACTGTTATATAAGCATAGTTGTGTATTGTCTAGACTAGGAGTAAACGTGTTTATTTTTGATTTAAATTCTGATTAACTATTAATGATTATATTCATCAATCATACTTGATTATTAAAATAAAATTATCATATATTATAACAGGAGGGTTTTCAAATATTCAAAGTACATATTAAATATATTAAATACAATTTTACCATATACCAATAAAAGGCAATAAACAATAAATACACTCGATGTTTACAATGTAGTTTCCACTTGCGACATTATCGATTAATTAAGTAAATTCAGTATATAAAAGTAAAATACTTAACAATCGTTTGTGAATATTGTTTGATAAGATAAATATTTATTTACTTAAAAGATTGCATTAAAAAAGTTATAAAATTATATCTCATAAAAATACATATGTGTTAGGTATTTATTTTATTTTTATCTGTACGTTTTTCTTGAATTTTGCAAAGTGAGTGGATATATTCATTATCTATTCTTATAAAAAAATCGGAAAACGTCGGTGTCTGTACTTGGAAGATATTTAAAAAAAAATTAATTGAGAACCTTTATTAACCCAATAGAACCCAAAACGATGATTTTTAAAATTTTTGTATGTTTGTCCGTTTGTCTGTGCGTTTGTTATCGCTAATCTCAGAATCGACTTAACCAATTTAGACCCGGTTTTCACTATTAGATTCAGGCAATCTTCCGAAAACATACAGGGTTTATTTTATTACAATCAGTTCATAAATAAAAAAGTTATGTCAATTTAAAAAATTTAGTTCGACAAATTTTCTAATTGCCGTAACAGTTATTTTATACAACTGTTTTACTGAATTGACTGAATCTTTAGTTTTCAATTTCTTTATTAATATTTCTATGTTAAGCGGGCGTAGCCCTGCACGGGCCCACTAGTATATTATAATATATTGTTTTCTAACACAAGAAACTACACTACCACGACACAAACCATTCAAACATATTTTATGAATTATAAACATGCTACCATTGCTAATTATTATATAGAAAATAGTATACTAGAACTAGAAAACAATCTAAGCAACATTGTTATGGCAAAATATACTTATAATATTATAATTAGCTATAAACACGCGTGACTACCAAGTGCCTACTAGCTCATCTCATTATCATTTTTATCGCACGCGCTCGATCCACGCCGATCGACACCGTTCGCGGAATCCGAAACGGTGTTGGGAAACTTAATGTTTATCTAATGTACATTGGTTAATTATTGTAAAAAAATTGGAGATTGAGTTTGAATCCTAATCGGCTGGCTTTTTCTAATTTTCTCGCTCAGCTCTGGTAAGACAGTGCGAAGTTGACCACCACTCAACACGCAGTAGATATAATTGTGTGGAGGTCGTAATATGAGTTTTTCTTGGCCGAACCTTCTCAAAGTAACAAAATCATGTTTGTAGTAAGTAACGCGATGGTTGTGGATTCGATCCCCACTCGAGGAAGTGAAATATTTATTTAAGTTTATTTTTCCATTTCTTCGCTCTGGTGTCGAGGCAAAGCGAAATTTTAACATTTAAATATTAACATTAATAATAGTAAAAATAAATATTATTTATATCAAATAAAAATATTAATATTAATTAATATTTACCATGACAATGGACCACAAAAGTGTCTGGGTGTCTTAATAGTAGATTCCCAGGTTCCCTCTGCCTATGTACCGAATAAAATTGTAGATAAAAATATGCTAAAAAATATTTTTATGTAACTAGGTATGTACTTGTATAATAATTCCTATTACTTAGTTCCCTCATAATAATACTAGCATAACATCGAAATTACAGACATTATACAATATGACGGACAGTATTGCACGCTTTCGATCTATATAAAAAAATTAAGCGAAATCAGTGAAGCAAATTATGTAAGTTTCCAAAAAACGTAAACACGTTTTTTTGTGAAATGACGTTAGGCATAAAAACCAAAGTTCAAGAAACGTAAGGTGAACAACCCCCCCGGAAACCAGTTTCGGATGTGTCGCTGATAATGTGATTACCATATTATTGTGATGTATGTACCTACCTACATACGAGTACGTGACTTAAGTTTGGCAACAAGCTGACTTTTTGTTTTATGTGACAAGTTCGTTTCAAAATTTACTTTTATTTGATGTTTTTAATTTTGTATTAAAGCAACGTTTTAAAGTAAATTTCATGTCTATTGTAGCTATTTTTACGCATTTGCCAGACTATATACGCGACGATTTTTTGATAGATATATGTATTAAACGTACAGAGAAAAAAAAAATTAAAATAAATGAGGCGGTAACTCTGGTTTTTTCATTTTCACCTATTCAAAGATATGTATGTCATGCTCCTCCAATTGTGCTAAGATAGCGTAAAATAAATGAATAAAACAAATTCTAAATCGCATGGCCTAATAAACACCCTACTAAACGATTTAATTTTATTTGTAACATCTACGAATAAACACAATCAATAAAATACGGAATAAATACAATCCATGATTTCCGTTATAGTAAACAACTATTACAATCACTGCGCTCCGTAAAACACAATGCCATAAATACATGAGCCCGGGTGGCCTGTGCCCACCCCAGAGTAGTCTTGTGCCCAATCCAGAAATTTTATTAACAAAAAATTTGCCCTGAAAAATAGAAAAACCTGTACAGGAACATAAAATGTTCAAAGGGACAAATCCAGGCCCAATCCAGAAAATATATCTACGGCCATGCATACGGCATACATATAAAATATATTTATAAACAGAAAACAAAACAAAAATCATCAGACCGTGAAGGACGACAATGAGTGCTATAAATAATTTCTTTTTAATTTCCTCTTTGAATCACAAACATTATAACAACAAAGTATGAGGAATGTCCGTTCACATGTTTACATTACAGTTTCTGTTAAATTGAGCGGTTATCGGGACAATTACTTTACTGTCAAGGACATGGACAATTACTCGTTGACATTATCACAGTATTTACAGTTGACACTATCACGGTATCTACAGTTGACACTATCACAGTATTTTTTACTTTTAAATTGTTAGGTTTGCGCATAATACGGATTATCAACACAAACAACGGCTTAATAACAACTTAATGCTTGTTTGACACTTGTTTTTTTCTTTGTCGTATAAAATTTAATATTTTATTTCTTTTAATATTGTTGATTTCTTCCTCCTGGCATTAATGTCGGCGTTTGCCAGGATCTGCCTTCTTGATCTATCGTTTTATTCTATTATCCGTCTCTATACTTAGTAATATACGTCTATATGAACCTGCTGTGCGATGTAATATTCGAGGAAACAGGAAAATTGTAGCAATAAATATATGATCAAAAAGTATTAATTTGAAAAGCCAAATTGGTAGTACCTATTAGAAATTAACGGAATGTAGTCACTCAAAACCTGTAATAGATTATTCTCCATAACGTTTATATGTACGTCGGGAAAGTAAGTGCGTTCACACGAGCTTAATCAAGAATTGGGCACGGACCACGGTAAAAGTTGCCATTTCGACTTTAACAAAAAACGCCGTTATCTAGTTAATTTTCAGCCATTTTTCGTTTTCAATTATATATAATTTTAATATGGTTTTATATATTTTGTAAATTAAAAATTACCTATATCCTTTCTAATACCTCTAAGAATATGTGTACAAAGTTTTATCATAATCGGCTGAGCGGTTTTGGCGTGAAAACGTAACAGACAAACTTAGATTAACATTTATAATATTAGTATGATATAGGTAGAAATTTTAACATTGCTGTTCTTTAAATATCTAAAATCTATTAAATAACTCTGAATACTTATTTGTAAATAGTTAATTAATTGATTTAATCTATATATATAAAATTTCTTATAAAAGAACAAAACAAAAGAAGAATTTTCTAGAGAATATGTGGTGCTAATATTCTATTAAGTATTCAAATAAAACTTGATTAATATTTTAAATTCTGGTTGATACACTTTTAATAGCTCAAAAGAAGAATCTCACGCTCTCGTCCGACTTTCGACTGACTTCTCGTGCTAACTTAGGTCGACGACTCCCAAAGATGCGGGCTATTTATTTAGTATTTGCTTACTATTATAACGTAATGGCGTCTGCATTTGTTTTATTTTACATTTCCATAATAATACTCGTATGAAGATTTTCCTGTTTTTGCATATTGGTTATTATCTTGACACACAATGACTAGTTATGAGCGTCACCGTGAAATAGGATCAGAAAAGCGGTGCGATGATATTAGCAGAGATTAATTTTATGTAATATCTATTACATATTTCATTTGCTCGAGTGGGAATGGACCCAAAACCTGTCGCGTGTAGTCGTCGCTGGTACCCCAGCGCCACGACTGGCCTCTATAGATATTAAGTGAAAAATGAAATATGAAATATTTCACGGTGTGAAAAATAATGTGATTGCAATTATATGGTAAAATATTTTTCATGTGCGCGCCTAACTACATTTTATGCTAAAGCTGTTTGTTGCTAGCAGCGATAAGCGACGCTCGACATGATTAATGGATGAAAAGAAAATATTCACGTTGTTAGTTATTTTTTTATTGAACATTTAGCATATTTCTGTATGCAATCATGTAAATAGGTTCTAGATTGTACTAAACTTTAAACCTTTATAAGTTATATTTTGTATTACATATATTATATGTGTACATTTATATACTAAACATATAGCCAAAAAAGTGAAATAAAAAAATATTTAAAAAAATAACAAAAACCCCGACTGCACAAAACTAAAAAGAAAATAAACAAGCCCAATAGTATATTAGAATTAACAGTCGGGACCTCTTTAAATTATGCGGGGTTCCTGGTAAAGATTTTATTGATTGAAGAATTACTTAGCAGTCGGGAAAAATATCGACAGTATGAACTTGCAACAATACAAAAAATTTAAGAAGTCAATATAAATTTAACATACAGTTATTGGAAAGTCTTAATGAGGAACGGTGTGATTTAACACTAAGCTCCCAGGTTCCATCTGACCCTGTTATGCGTGGGATACATTGTGAACCTAAAAATACCTTAGCCTATTTTTGACTAACGAATATCTCCGGCCATCTGAGACACAGTTTTACACACGTGCCATTTCACTTTGAAAGCAAACGATACAGTTTTCAACTACAGTTGCGAATTTTCCCACGATCAGTCGTTTACAGCAATCTTATCAGAGAAAACTGATCTGATAGCGATCTGCCCGCTCGTCCGTGCCGTCGCATCCGCACATCGCATGTCAATTACACTTTTATTGTAAAAACATTCATAATATATAAATATATCAATGAAAACAATATTTAAAATTATATATGTGACATTGATAATGTGTAGAAATACTCGTAACTTAAATATCTTGTTTCTAAGAGCTAAAGTTATAAGAATCTCGTAGATGGTCTTCAAATGGCGTTTGTTACTACCTGCTACGTTTATTATTTTGCATATATTTTTTGTTCTGTTTGTAATTTTAAGGAATCGAACCCATGTCACGTTCACAGTAACACGTTATTGCCCCTGGCCTCTATACAATACAAAAGTACACTTTTAGTATAAACTTTTATTCCATACCGCAGTTATTCTCAACCTTTCATTATGTCTCAATCTACCAATGAATGACAATATTGTCGAAATCAAATATATTTTCGATGATATTTTATTTCACAAAGCATTGTCCTGTTTGATCACTGCATCGCGTTAATAATATTGGCAGACAATTATTTAGAAAGGTGTTACGCAAGCTGTGGGTCCCACTCACGACTAGCTCTTTGATTGCGAACGTGCCTTTTGCAATTATAAATTACTATAGTTATATCAACACACACGTTTCGCGAGTCGGTGATAATTTTTATATATATTTTCTTAATATTTAAATGGAGAACGGAGTGTCTTTACACTAGGTTCCCTCTGTCTACCCTGTCCTAGTACCCCCGTTTAGGTTCTATCTGCATACATAGTAAATTTTTGAGTATATAACAAATGGTTGCGGCTATTTATATCAACCAACTCACATGTGGTTGATCATTTTTATATCAATTTTTATAATAAAGCAGCCACTTTTATGGCGTTTTTAAATAAACAACCTGTTTTCTGATCCGGTTACGTGCACATTATTAACAAGACTGCTTGAACATAGAATTGCTTGCTGCAAATTGTTTTTTTTGTTGAACTAATGATACTTTTTTAATTTTTTTGTAATTACCCGACTGATGTATGTAAATCTAAAAGGAGAATAACGTATAAATAATTATTCTCATATGTTGGGTTTATTAATACTATTTGCTTTTACGAGTTTCGCTAATTGAAATAGAATGTTAGTCTCAAGTATCTATCAATATTGAATCTTAAAAAATAATTCAAAGTCAATAGAAGCATTTTAAAAATATAAATATATTTTCAGTATTTACCTGAATGATATAATTATCTACAAGAAAAAGAAAATAGCCACGAAAAGAAAAAAACACCGTCTTTACCTTCAGACATGTTGAAATGAAAACGACTGCTGCTTAGAATATTTTGCACTATCATCAATTTTATAGTGTAACTCTATTCTTTTATTTCTCTATCTTCTAAAAGATGACTTGTAAATGAATGATCGCCGATATGTCGCATCACCTACTTTCTACATATTCATTACGCAATTGGACTAGAATTCCCATGTTTTAATTACAAGCACTCTTGCTAGACAATTGAAAGAGATTGAGATCGATTGTATTGTTCTTGTTTTCGGTAAAAATGAATCAGTTATGACAATGAGTTGTCATATTGAAATGTGAATGGAGTTTAAAATTTTTAATGAATCTTTCTATTATAGGTGAAAAAGGTTTTATAGTTAATTAATACTATATGTTCCTTAATTATTATGAAACATATTATCGAATCCTATTCAGCTAGTATATACTTACTATATCGTCTATAGGAAGTTACAGCAATAATTGCATGACGATTTCTTACGTATTATAGGTACCGCTATGTAAAACCTCGTAGCGGTGCTGCATTTGCATAGGTTAAGAGATAATACCCTCAATATCGCACGTAGCCGCCGCACGTGTTTCCGCGGCGTGACTGAAATATCGACAGCGCTCGACGTGAAAGTGAATTTCTTTTACGAAACTGCATTTATGTCTGAAGAAAGGCATTCGAATAAATCTAAATTACATTTTTATTTGGTAAAAGTTTAAGAAGCACTGACCGATTAATGAAATTCTGTTGGTACTTTTTTTTTGTTTTCGTTGTGAACGGGGAAATCGGTAAGATTTTTAAGAGTTCTTAAATATTACTTTTTTCTAAAAACATGTTGACATAACATGATAAGAAAATAAATGGCCATCTATGAACCTAAATCCATTGTAGGCATCAATGTGTAAACTGTACGTAAAAAGCAAAAGCACTTAATAAGCAGCTTGTTTCTCACGACGCTGCTGTAAGCGAATATAACTGATTTCACAATAATAAAATAAACTGGGTTAAATAAATCTACTTATTTGTCATTATTTTTCGTTGTCAACAGATTTTTGTAGATCTGCAAACAAGAATTATGAAATTGAGATATTACAGAATATTTATTTTCTCAAACTAATATGTTGATTCATCTTTTATTTTTTAATTAGGACATATAATTAGTCATGCAAACTGAAACAACTAAGGTTAACATTTAAAAAAAACATTGCTCGAGAACAAATTGTAAAAAAATATAAATAAAATATGAAACGATCAAGAAAGTGAGTTGGAGACATACAATATCGTAAAAAAACACATTTAAAATATAAGCCATGGAATGTCGTCCAGGCGCGGTGTAGGTACGGTGTGAAGGTCGACCGCGTGTAGGACGTCCAGTCTCTGCTGACTCTGAACTTTCTACCAGATAACTTCATTTATTAGGACTAATTGAGAGAGCTATTGATTTTCTTCTTGTTATTACAAAACAATTTTCTACTGTATGTATAGTTTTTTTATATACCACCAGGTTTTATCTACGGCTTCGCTCGCGTAATTAAATGGAAATTACTAAGAATTGTATATTATAATGTCAATAAATCGTTGTAATATAACATATAGCCCCCGACAAATGGGCGCAACACAAAAATATTTTTTATTTTTATTTAGTAGTTCCTAAGATAACCGCGTTTAATCAAACAAACTCTTTATCTTTACAATATTAGTATAGAAATACAAATATTTGTCATTATTTGTTTAAAGACAAGAATGCATGATCTATTTTTATCGAGATATTTACATAGGTATATACTATAACGAGTACAAAAAGCCTACGTTTCACCAAGTGCAGGTCAGTTGAGCAAGGCACTCAATCGACCGGATCTCCGGCTACGTAAGTCACGAGTCTACCACTAGGCTATAAATGTATTATTAAAAACCTCATTATTGATTTAACTTGAAAACAAAGAAAAAAATATTTAAATATAGGAAATTTGTTGCTCTTTAGTTAAGCTTCAGTGTATATTGTCACGTTTTTTATTTACCTATATTGAAATAAGAATTATTATAGAATTAGAACTTATAATAATTTAAGTTCGGGATGACGATGAAGAATTATTTATGTACTCAGTCAATCTTATCTTATCTTATCTCTATATACATAAAATCGAAAGGTCACTCACTCATCACGAAATCTCAGAAACTACATATGCTAGGAATCCCAAATTTTGCATAGGAGTTACTTATAGGACGTAGGTGCTCGCTAAGACGGGAATTTGTAATATTCTACTTCTAAGGGGTTGTTTTTGGGGTCGAAAGTTTGTATGAAACTTCGTTACTACAAATGCAAGGAGTCTCAAATTTTGCATAGACGTACGTCACTAGGACGTAGTCATGGAGACAGAAATTAATAATAACATAGTTCACGCGGGTGAAACCGCGAGCGGGTCGCTAGTAATATATATTTTGCATTTAGTATTTTTTACATTAGTCTTATTAATAATAAAACTTGTTTCAATGTATTTTGAATATTTCAATAAATCAAAAAATATAACATTATTAAAACACGTTATAGGTAGGTTTACAAATTATTACAACAATAATAATCACTTGTCATTTTTATTTTAAATTGATGGTAACACTACTCATGAATAGGATGCAGAGAATGGTATATGAATCATGGAATAAAATGACGGAACTAAGGCCTGATATTATACATACATATTAAAGCAAATACATATATTTACATTTAAATTGTAGCCCTACAGCTAGACTTTATGTCTAATGGTAAGAAATGGTAAGGGCTCATATTATTATTTATAAATTATATATATTTATTACTTACATTAATTATATAATATTTGTATATTCAGAGTTATTGCCTAAATATTATATTTTTATTAAAAGTGTAAATGACAGTTTTTTTTAAAGTGATTGACGTAATTCTTTCAACAACGTTTAGTCGTGAAAGTGACGAACAATGATTATCCTTCAACAATGGACCACAACTAGATCACAGTGAAAGTTGTCATTGCCATTATATAGAATCAGTTATTATTATTACTATTATAGAGTATTCTATAAATAATAATATAGCGATGTAGTGTGTAGTAACTAAAAAACAAGGTCGTACTAAATGGTTGATATCATTAAAATTTTTAAATATTTTTTTAACAATGTATTGTATATTTTTTCCAGAATAATCGGCATATATTTAACTTTTTCTTTATTTTTTAAAGGAATCAACTAATTTTCTTACGAATAAAATACATATTTCGTGTAAAATATAATCGCCTAATTTCATGTAATTAAAAAAAGAACTGTACCAACTTCAACAGTAGTATAGGTTATGTTTCAATTTACTTTATATAAACGTTCAGAAACATGACAATATGCTCTATACCTTTAGTTTTGAAATTAATGTCTTTTCTTTTTCGGTTACAGGTAAGTTTGTTGAGAGCACTGGCATCCGATTGAAAGAGTGACGTTTTCATAAAATCTGTGAGTGATTTATGTATATATATTTTCGTTACATTTAAAATGCATGCCTTTAACTTTACATTTACCCTAATTTTAGTTAACGTTTACGCTACATTTAATAATATTTTCCTCAACTGATAAACTTCGAAATCAAACGCAACCCGCATCTAAAAAGTAACACAAAAATATTCTACACCATTATTATTGCGAATACCGTTACCCACTCAATCAGTTTACTGTTAAACGTTATCACGACTTTAGAGTTCGCCATATTTTTTGTATGATTTTTTGCAGAGCAATAGCAACCATGGATGTTGACCGAGCATAGCCTTAGGTCCTACAACAGGTCTTATAAGACAGCGCCTGTCGACTCCATTAAGCTGCCGAGGCGTGGTTTAATTGACAACTGTCACGCGTGAAAAAAAAGAGAAATTATACTATTTGCCTAGTAGCTAATGTTGCTATAACTATTAATGTAATATAGAAATAGTTGTATTTTAAATATAAAAATAGGGTCTTTATGTTCCATGTCCGAAGTACAGGGTTAAACTGATGAAAATGGAGAATTTGACACCATAGAAAAACTCTATAAAAATTCGATGTTCGTATGGAAAATGGAACTTTTGAAATAATTTTTGTATAGCATTATTTACTCAGATGTACATATATTAACAAAATTAATATTTAATTAATGAATATAAATTGAATTTTGCGAAACAATCACCAACCCACATATTGTAAGTAAAATTCTGGATATTAATTTTTTAAAAATTAATTTCACTTTACATTTTGAATGCAAGAATAAGAAAGTTTGTTTTAAGAACTGTCTGTGAATAACGGGCAATAAAAATTAGTGTTGCAAGTATAAAAATATCTAATTTATTCAGTGGACTTACCACAATATCATGTTATATAAATGTGCATCAAACTGTATGCACTATATTTCATTTTTGTTGAATGGCAGGAACCTCGCTTTCTCAGTTTAGCAAAAAGTGGTATCGCTTACTATGAGACGGTGAAGGCCGAGAGTAAATAAAATAACATATTGCAGTACTTTATTTAATGGCGAATGTAAGCAGTGTTTTTCTTTTAAATTTTTCGTTGTAAATAAAATTTTATTAGCTACTTTTAATTCCAAATATATTTCATTCGCATAATAAATAATTATTAATTTTAATTCAAGCAACACTTCAACGCTTGTTCATAAATAAAATATATTTTAAACACTTGTAAAAACAAACTTTAATCAACCATAAACTTTCGACTGCCATTTTGCGACGTCTGTCATCTTTTATTCTGTGCTATATTTTACACAGTTTATTGTGAAGTTTACATTTAGCTGCACTTCAATAGGAGCTTCACTTTCTTTGACAAAACGGACCAGATAATAAAAATGCCCTTACATGGAGTCAAATGCCATCAGTATCATATATATAATATAAGAAGATTCTTCTACTTATAAAGTAAATATAAACTTGAAATTAGAAAAATGCCTAAGATTTTTTATACGAGTACGTACTAAAAATTCTAACAAGGTTTATAACACCTAATATTTTTAGAAGTAAAATCCTAAAAATAGAAATCTTTTTATCCTTCTGTCTATATTAAGTTCACATTTCTTACCGCTATGTGGGAAAGGGCCGAACGTCGTGCAGAGACAAATAGATTGTTTACCTTTTACCGTCCTTTATTG